>JAJOZX010005603.1:0-37500 GCA_023014485.1 Bathynomus jamesi
TTGTGTTGAGCTGTGGGATCTATCCCCAGAAAGCCTTAATTTTACTACCTTAAACTATACCCTTTCTATCAACATATGCGTCTAATCGATTTTTAAACATGTTTATAGACGTGCTACTAATTACTTCTACCTGCAAACTATTCCAGCTATTTACTATTCTATGCGTAAAAAAGTTTTTCGCAACTGCTGTCTCGAACCTTCTACTTGTCAACTTACACCCGTTATTTCTAGTCCTATTATATTGAGATATTTGGAAAAAGCTATCTCTATCTACGTTATCGAACCCATTCATAATTTTGAAAACCTGGATTAGATCACTCCTTAGCCTCCTAGTCTCGAGTGTAGTCAATTTTAACTCCTTAAGCCTATCTTCGTACGAAGTTGACCTAAGCGACGGAATCATCTTAGTTGCTCGTCTTTGAACTCTTTCGATTTTGTCTATATCTTTGCGCATATGCGGATTCCAAAATTGGACCGCGTACTCCAAATGGGGTCTAACTAATGATTTATAAAGTGGAACTATAATATCGCGCGATTTGTACTCAAAATTTCGAGCTATAAAACCTAACACTTTGTTCGCCATATTGACCGCTGCTGTACTTTGTTTCGCTACTTTTAAATCACCCGTGACTATAACTCCTAAATCTTTTTCCTGCTCTACGCTTGTTAAATCTTTCCCTGACATACTATACGCAAAATTACCGTTACGCGAACCTATATGCAAAATTTTGCACTTATCCACGTTAAATCTCATTTGCCATGTGACTGACCAATCAACGATTTTATTCAGATCTTCCTGAATTTTACCTCTATCTTCGTCATTAATCGCCTACCACCCAGCTTCGTGTCATCCGCAAACTTTGAAACTGTACTGACTAGGCCGACATCTAAATCGTTAATATATATAAGAAAAAGCAAGGGGCCCAATACAGAACCCTGAGGAACGCCACTCGCTACATTAGCCCAACACGACTCCGCTCCATCAACGACCACCCTCTGTTTCCTGCCTCGCAACCACTCTTCTAGCCAATTTATTACTACACCCCTGATTCCATGAGCCTTAGTTTTTTCAATGAGTCTTTTGTGCGGCACGGTGTCAAACGCTTTTTGAAAATCTAAATACACTACATCAACCGCCCGATGTCTATCGTAAACGTCAATCACGCTTTGGAAAAATTCTAAAAGATTAGTTAAGCAAGATTTGTTTCGCCTAAATCCGTGCTGCGTATTTCTAACTAGCTTATGGAATTCTAAGTGTTCGACTATACGATCCCTAATTATTGATTCCAGTAGCTTACCTACAACAGACGTTAAACTGATTGGTCTATAATTTCCCGCCGCACCTTTATCGCCTTTCTTAAAGATAGGTGTTACGTTTGGTAACTTGAAATTATCTGGTACGCACCCCTCAGAAATAGACGCATTAAAAATCTTTGTTAGCGGCACAACAATGCTATCTTTTAATTCTTTTAGTTGTATGGGATATATGGAATCCGGCCTCGGTGATTTACGCGTTTTCATTTTATCAATATAGCGCGTTACCGCCTCTTCACTAACCACTATATTATCCAAAATATTACCATTACCAACGGTATTATGTCCGTAACCGTAGGGATATTTGTTACATCTTCTATAGTAAAAAGTGACGTAAAAAATTCGTTTAGCAAGGTAGCCATTTCCTTCTTTTCAGAAACTAGATCTCCGTTTACATTTTTCAAAGGCCTCAAGACGCTTTTTACTGGATTTCTATTATTGACGTATTGAAAGAATCGCTTGGGGTTTTCTTTACCGTCACGAGCTATGGAGATTTCAAATTCGCGCTTGGACTTTTTTATTACACTTTTCGCTTCACGCCTTAGAGATATGTAGTTGTTTCGTAATCACAAATTGTCTTTGTCGCACTTATGTAGCCTATAAGTACTATCTCTTCTCTTTATAGTGTCTCCTACTCTAGAAGTAAACCACAAGGGCTTGTTGTTTACTTTCGCACGCTTAATTTTGTACGGTACACATTCCTCATTTATAGTCCTAAACACTGTTTCGAACGATTCCCACATTAGTTTTGCGTTAGAGTTCCCCATCACGTTTTCCCAATTGACGTGTGACAATTTATTTCGAAATTTACTAAATTCTGCGTGCTGGAAGTTAGTTATTTTCGTCGAGTTAGCAGGTTTCGAGTGACTTACTGACAGGACAAACTCTACCATATTGTGATCGCTATTGCCCAACGGTTCTATTATTTGAAGCTCAGTAATTAGCCTATCATCCGTAGTTATTACTAAATCTAAAATACTGTCCAACCTCGTAGGTTCCCCAACCTTTTGAATAAGAAAGCTATCCTCGAGAAAATTAACTAAACGATTACCTTTCGCGTCTCCCTGCATTGTATCGTAATTTACGTTAGCGCAATTAATGTCACCCATAACTAAAGCCTGCTCACTACCGATTATTCGCTTTAGTTCACGATATAACGCTTCGTCCGTATCAGCTGTTTGATTAGGGGCTCTATATATAACCGCAACAAGTTTGAAATCGTTCAATTTAAGTTCTGCTATAGTCGAATCTATCGGTTCTGGAATTGTGTGCTTTACTTCTATAACGTTCGCTATATTATCTTTGATATACAACATAACACCGCCTCCTCGCCTACCTATTCTGTTTTTAACAAAAAGTCTATAACCTTTAATTGATACTCCCTTACAAAGTCACGAGTTTCAGTGCTAAGCCACGATTCATTTATCGCAATTATATCAGTCTTTACAAGCAATTATAGAAAAAAATTCGTTTATTTTATTTCGTAGGCTACGAGCATTTAAGGATAGAACCTTCAAATTGTTTGTAATTGCGACAACTTCGCGAGCGCAGTGGAAATTTATGGAATTTACGCTGGGACCATTCGAGTTACGGCAGCCTGAAAAGAAGAGACAGTATTATGAAATAGTCTTCCTAAACGCGCAGCTCCTACGTCATTAAGATGAAGTCCATCTCCGAGGAACAAGTCCCTCCTGCCGCAGAAACTGTTCCAAAAATTCTCAAAATGCACTCCTTCCTGTTGGCAAAGAGACTTTAGGTTATTGTTAATATAGGTCGCCTTGCTGTAGAAATCGTTACGATGGATAATTCGAGGAAGTATACCTGTTAAAACAATCTTATTTGTTTTTCCTTTAATCGCTCTTGTAAGTCCCTGTACCTAGCCAGCTGTTCTTCCGATCTAGAATTTAAAACGTTATTAGTACCGACATGAATAACATACGTTGTGTCCTCGGAGGTACCATCTGTAAATTGGTCAACACTATTAGTTATATCCTCCACCCTTGCACCAGGGTAGCAGTAACGGCGCCTACGACGAGGTTTCTCCCATATATATATATATAATATTTATGTATATATAGATATATATATATAAATATATATAATATATTTATGTATATATATATATATATATATATATATATATATATATATATATATATATAATATATTTATGTATATATATATATTATATATATATATATGGTTCCCTGACGTTTGTGTGTGCACGGTCTTTGTGTATCATAAAAAACCTCAGGGAACCATTCTGAGTTCATTCCCATCTTGAAACGGACATGTTATATGCCTTGAAAAGTGGACGCTCAATTCTGCCAGTTGACGTTTAAGTTTTGGTTTTTGGCTAAAAATATAATAGTTACCCCTTTTTCTTTGATGTATTCAATCTGACGTGATGGCAGCGAGTCTTTTGCTTATATTGAGGTTCTAAATGTAGCTGGGCTAGGGTGCTTTTAACCCTAGATCCATGTCCCAAAGCTGGATCCTGTTTGCTTTGCAGATAGCTGGTGAGGGAAGCTATATTTATGGGACCTCTTTGCGAGTGACCTGTTGCCCACGTCGGGCTAGCATCATGAAAAAGAAAAACTATGGTATTTGTCATTTGCCATTACTTATTCGGACTATAGTGGATTTAATTATCCTAGAAGAGTTCCTTGTTCCATGCACGGTCTGTGTGTATCATAAAAAACCTCAGGGAACCATTCTGAGTTAGTTCATTCCTATATATATATATATATATATATATATATATATATATATATATATATATATATATATGACAGTTCTCTTATGCAGTAATTTGTAAAGGATTAATTTTCAACGCAAAATAAATTGTTACAGAGAGTAAATTGTATCATTAAATGTACTTAATGAAATTGGAAACTACCTCAATTAAGGAAACTAAATTTTTTGCCTGTCCGTGGTATCATTTGAATTATTTCTTTCTAATGAATGATAAGAACAGTTAATAAAATTGGAAGCTTTTAAATTCCTGATAAAGCAGACACACTCATTCACAATAATGACACCAGATAATTTTATATTGTCATCATTTGCGGACTTTAGCTAGAGTATTTTTTCTTTCTCGAGGATTCAATATTCTGAAAAAAGATGTCCTTTAAGGAGAAAAAGATTCAGAGAAAATTTTATCTTTTATTCTGTTAATTATCATAGTTCCATTTTTTATCGTTTTTATGGAACCACCTTTAGCATGGACACCCATATTATCCATTTATTACCTACACAGATTTTAGAAAACTATTATGTGAGGCGTGACTCCAATTATGGAGTATTCGTATCTTCAGACATTCTAGTAGCATGGCCGGAAAATGGTAGAGTGCAATTACAATTGCAATGCTGATCAATTTTGCAAAAGGGGGTGTAACGTTGCAAATGGGAGTTGGTGTAATGAGGATGGGGTTATGCAACAAGGGGTGGGGGTAACCCCCAAGTTGCCTGAAGGGGTGGTGGTAATGGGGAGGGGATATGCAACAAGGAGGTGGGGGTAACCTCCCCAAGGTGCATGAAGGGGGAGCTTTGGGAGGAGAGGGAGGATGACCTCCCCCCCATAGGGGATGACCCTAACCTAAGAAGGTAAACCCTAACTTTGGGGGAGAAGTGAGGAGTGCCTCCCCCCAAAGGGGTATCCCTAACCTAAGAAAGTAAACTTTAACCTAAGAGAGGAGATAGAGCATCCTTTCGCCTGTACCGCCAGACGCATAATAAATCTCTTGGTCTTCGCACTTGGCTTAGAAGGTCTTAATCAGCCGGTTGGCTTAGAAGGCTTAATCTGGATTAAATGGCGTAATTGGCTTGTTTAGGTGTTTGCGCATATATATATATATATATATATATTATTGACTTTTGAGTTGCCAGATTGCGTTATTTATTTAATTAAAGAAAATGTTCTTGACAGTTGGCTTTGTGTATACATACATATATTTAATGAAGGTATATTGTTTATATATATCCCCACCACCCCAGTTATTCCTTAATATCGTTTATATATATATAATTATATATATATTTTTTTTTTTATATATATATATATATATATATATATATACAGCCAGGAAAGTACTGTATTTATCGGTTAATAAAACACAAGTACATCTTTCTGTTTATTTAGATGAATTATTGGAAATAATTTCAGGAAATATATAGAAAATAAATATGTAATCAAAATAGTTCAGAAGAAATCTTTACACACTTTAAACGATATATATATATATTCTTAAATTACTATATAAACATCAAAAATAGTACAGGAGAAATCTATATACACATTTTCATTAAATAATAAAATTTTAACAAATACATAGAAAATAAATATACTGCAAAATAATATACATCAAAATACATACACTTTATGTTCTACTGCGCTTAACTAAAATACTAAACGCGCACGTGATCGAGTCTACAGTTACATCATTGTTGCTTTGTACTATGCAATAAATACGATTTAACATTAATTTACCGCTCGAGGTATGCGGATACCTATACTCGATGTAAAGGGCATTCAATTCGTTCAATACTATTTTTGTACCCGCTTTACATTCGGTTGGCAAGTTATCACTCTTTTTAAACACGGACAAAATACAATCAAAGCACGCACAAAGAGGGCATCGTTAGCCACAACATCTTATTAAATTCAAGTTTAAACCCTCGATTGGAAAGGTGTGTTTATATTCTTACCGATCCGCGCTTTTCAACCGTGAACTTTTCTTCACAATGCATATCGGCATTTGAAATAATCTAAGTCGTAGCGACAATTGCTCATTATGTAAAGAAATAGTTCTTCAAGGTGAACGGTGTAGGTGAGCTCTTCCCTGTACCGTTCAAGTCCTTTGTACCAAAGTTCATGATATTTCGAAGAGTCTAAACCTTTTAAATAATCTTTCAGTTCTAAATCATTCTCGCCATGTTCATTCCTACACTCGGTAAACTCGTCGAGCAGAGCGGTGTATGCGTATTCAAGAACCGTATCAAAATAAAGCATATCCGTAACACGCGCGTCTAATATAGGCTTTACATGCGGAAACCGACGATTTCAAACATTCTGTCGAGGATGAATTGGTTTGGTTTCGGGTAGGGACAAGAACGTTCTTATCAGAAGCATTCTTCCACATCAGCCGTATATCAATGAATGGCTGCTCGCTATTTATACACATACCTGCAGGTATTTTATAACGATCCTCGCTCCACTTCTCAACTGCCACGAAGACTCTATTCATCTCCTCAACACTTAAAAAAATAACATTCCGTTTACCAGTTTGTTTTTCTACAAGGCGTTTCAAGTACATAGTTAATGGCACCGGTTTTACGCATGAACACGCGCAATGACTTCGTCACGGACACATCGTACACGGATTTGAAATGCTGCTCAAAGGAACTCCATCGTATTCTATTGTGAGGAGTGCACGTCCGATCGGTTCAAGCTCTGGGATGACTATGAGCAGCCGGTGCGCGGTTTGGCACGGAGACAGGTGTGGGAAACGAGTCACACCATAAGTTAATGAATCGTGTACGGTGTTGTTCCAGCGTGAAACAATCATGTGAATACCTGTACCCCAATTATACTGGGCAATCGTTTAGAGAATTTGTCCATCTCTGATACATAAAGTAATATCGGATTTAATTTTTTATCACTCCCACTTCCAAGAACGCACACCAGACATTTTTGTTCAGGGGTATTTTCACGAACTAAACACATTTTATTAACACTCCGGCGCACTATTTGAGAGAAACATGTGTCCATATTTATCCTTTTTGCTTAGCAAGCGATACTCGTCTTTAAATTCTCTTAAAAACTCACACAGGCCTTTAGCCATAACCTCACTGCAAACCTCGTCATGATATATATGAATGTATTAATAAAAATACTTCAGATTGTCCATTATAACGAGATTTACATTCTCAGCCGCAGGGTACGAGTACTCGGTATGATGCAGCATGACATAATACCGCTTGTCACACAACTTATCAACAAGATCCACTAACCATAACCGTTGCTTCTCTTCTGTACGTGGTTTCTTTCACCTCACGGTATATGTAAGCTTTTACGCAGTCTAGTCCTACAACATAGTCCATTATATCGTTTGTGCCACGAAATCCTGCACTGCTCTCGCCAAAATAGCCGTAGGGTATTTGAACAACTTGTTCCTCAAGTTTCGCATGGTTCAATGTAGCCTTAAAAGTCTCAAAGGAGGGAGGACAAGGGAGTTTTTCAGTATCCACCATATCTGTAGACTTTACCGATTACCACTTCATAAACGTCGAGCAAGCAATATCAAAGGTAGCCATCACTATTTTTCGTCTACGTGAGAATTCTTCAAATACACGTCTGAGATCCAGGGCTTGCAGCGGTCAACTGAGCACGCAGTGGTAGAGATGTGCCCAGGTAGTAGCAGGAGTCATGTGACCTTTGATCGATCATACAGGGGACGGAGTTTAGGACTTTTCTTGTACCTACGCACACAAACACACACACACACAATGGAGAAAATGAAAAGCTAATTGAAACACGTTTTATTTAATAAAATATCATCGAATTATTCAAGGTGTATATATATTCAAATACGTGTAATAAATAAAATAAACATATCGTTAACAAATATATATATACAGGGTGGGGCAAAAGTCTGGCCCCATAGGAAGTTTATAATGGAAAAGAAAATTTCGGCCTACCTTAATGTTTTAATTCAGAAATTACAATAGGTGTTCAAATTGACGTCCACCTTCTTCTTAACACTTTCTTAACGTACACAACTGATTTAAGGTGAGTTAAGATTTAAGATTTAAGATTTAAGGAAAAAATAAAAATAATTATAGACAAAAATTTTAGTCTATGTGAACATAAGCCTCCTATGGGGCCAGACTTTTGCCCCACCCTGTATATATATATATATATATATATATCAGTGGCGTGCAGTGAATTTTCATGTTGGTCATGCTATAGTGTAATAGAGTTTCATGTGGAATTTCATTCCACTCATATTAGTCTAGTGAATTTATGGCCTATATATACCTTTCATGTTTACAACACAATAGCGTTTAAAAATATAAAATTCTAAATAAAAAATATTAACATACCTCATTTATATGTAAATTCCATTCTACTTTCCTTTTTGACAAATTCGTTAATGACACTTTCATAAAAATCTTTTGAGCTTCGTAACCTCTGAAGCAAATTCTTCTCTACTGACATCAGAGCTAAACCTGACATTCACATTTCCCCGGTTGTATTTCTCTGAAAAGTTTTGATTCTCTTCAATGCAGAAAATGTTCTTTCAACAGTTGCAGTCGTAGAAGGAATTGTCACAAGTAGATTACAGAGTTTGAACAATTCTGGCATAGCATCAACAAGCTGATTGGTATAGATGTATTGCATCAACTCTGCAACACTCTTTTTAGAATACTCTTCCAAGGAGTATGCAACGGTTAATTCATTTTGAAGGCGAATAATGTCAAAATAATTGCCGTATGTTACTCTTAGAGATTTTAAAGCATCCTCAGGAAAATTCTTGGAATATTCTTTAAATTTGCTACTATTTAATAGCTCCAGGAATACCAATTCTTCTAATGATGAAAATCGTACTTTTAATTGATGCACTGTTGTCTCTATGATTTTATAGTATAATATTTTATAGTGCTCCTGTGGCTCGACAGAATTTTCTTTTCTGAATCTCTTACTTGGCCTTGTTTTATCGATATTGCCTTCTATTATTTTATAAAATCTTAGAAAGTCTTCTCGTTTATTCTCAAGCAACTTTGTAGTCTTTTTTTTCATTTGCACAATACATAATGTCCAGATATTTTGCTTGAAGAATGTTAAATAAGACATCAGTGAAGGAAAATATTTCACTGAACACTTCCAAGAGAAACACGAAATCAGGGTCATTAAATTTGTGCTTGAATCCGACAGCAGAGTCAATGGTTGCCTCGTCCCACTTTTCAGGATTTTCAGTTATGTCTTCAAAAAAGCTAATTAATGGAGCGCGATTTTCCTTCGCAGTATGAACTAGGCGGGATGAGTAATTCCACCTAGTTGGTGCAGCTTTAGGAAATCTTTTCTTAACAATATTGTCAAGAGCATTAGTTCTTTTAGGTGATTTGGAAAAAAACTACCTAACCCATTCAGAGTTGAAAAAACTATTTTACTCTTTTATAGTTCCGCACGCTTGTGAAAGAACTAAATTTAATACATGTGCACAACAATGAACAAAGACTGCGGATGGATATTTTTTCCTAACTCTAGACTGCAATCCATTCAAATTGTCCGCCATTGTAGCAGCACCGTCATAAGTTTGAGCAATCAACTTATTTTCGCATTTCACATTTTCAATGCACTGAAAAACATGGTCAGCTAAGGCACTTGCCGAACGGTCTTCAATCACATCTGTAAAACCAACAAATCGTTCTACGACATCGTTATCGTTGGTAACGTACCGCAAAACGGTCGAAAGTTGAGAATAATTCGACGTATCAGAAGTCTCATCTAAAAGGATCGCAACGAACTTAGCCTCGTTCATTTCAGTTTGTATTTCATTCAACATAACCGTTTTAATTGCATCTATCAAGTCATTCTGAATTCTGTTTGATAGTCCAGAAAAAACTGTCGCTGAAGTTAAATGATTTGCCAATCTTTCATCATAATGACTGATTAAGTTTACAAGTTCCACATAATTTCCACAATTTTTGGAAGCATCAGATTCAGTATGAACACGAAAGGACAATTCCTGGCAACCTAAAAATATAACTATGTCTATTAGCCTTGGCAGAATATCTCTATTTTTGCTAACCTTACCGTTATGTTGTTTTATATGAAGTCTTTTTTGCTCATCCAATTTCAGTTCTATGGTACATTACCGAACGATTTCAGATCGATCCACGATTTTGTGTGTCTTTGAGATCGTTCGTGTTTTTGCAAGCCAGTGTGTAAATTATTTAAGTCACTATATCCTTTTTCATTCCAAACATTCTTTTCTGAAGAAAATAGCAAGCATGGCCAGCAGAATAGCTTGCCTAATTTTGCACTTTCAGTCAGCCATGTTTTTTTCTCGTAAAGGCTATTCTGAAAATGGCGGACAAAATGTTTGCCTTCAGTACGCAAATTAGGTAGATTTGGCGTAGGCCTACCGTTTTTCACTATCGCTTTTTTCTCTTCAAATTCTCTCTTCGAAAAACTATTGTTCAAAAGTTCTGCAGCAATACACGCTTCACCAGCAATTATGGGTTATGCAATCGCATTTATTATAACATTCTTGTCTGCACGATCGGAGCGCAACCTACCCGCACGAAAGCATTTAGAAAACTGAAGCAAAAGCTGTACGATCTCAGCATGACTTTGACACTATTTTAGCGCATATGCCACGTCTGCGTGCGGTCGGTAGAACTGCTGTTTTTGTTTTTCTATGACCGCGAGTCATGCTATAACTTTTTAGCTCTTTTTAGATTTATGAGGGAAATTTTAGCTTTCAGGAAATTAACAACGTAGACTTTTGTATATTTCTTACTTTGACATTTTATTTCGCTATAAACATGAATGGCTTGGCTTAAGTGGTCATGCAGTGCATGACTTGCATGCCTAGAATGCACGCCACTGATATATATATATATATATATATATATATATATATATATAAAACAATCAAGGATTATGGTAGCCAAAGGGCACGGTATCATTGGTACCAGGCACCTGGTAACGTTTCCCATAGGTGTTACGACACACTTTCGTACCCCTAAGTTCCTTCACACACCCCAACTTCTGGGCCCGAAAATTGTGGGCCCCTACAGTCAGTTGGGGCGGTTGGTCGCCCTCATCTTCCAAGCACACTAGCTCCTTCAACGAATCAAAGTTAACGATTCTTCGGTTTGCCTGGTTAAGCGTGATGCCCTTAGCCTTCAAGATAATTTCAGCTCCTCCCCCACCCTCACCCGTATCCCATAAGTTTTTGGACCTGTTGAGAGAAAGGAGTCGGCGTATGGGATGACTCCATACTCATCCTTGATCTCATCAACCAACTCTCCGAGGAATTCCCCAGTAGCGGCATGTATTCCCCCTCCCTCGCTGTGAATATCACACTATCTGTGTCGGCGTACAGAACCCTCCGTCCAAGAGAATGCAATAGACCTCAAAGTTTGATGCGAGCGTATGCGGTTGTGAAGCTGGCTATAGGTATGTTTGTAACACGTGAGATATCTGTAGCCAATTCGGTAATGTTGTACTTTATTATGTACGTATTACCCACATTCACGATCTCCATGACCTCTTTATCGAGAGGATTGGCATAATCCCACACCTCGTTATAACTTTGGGCTAGATGAACGTTCCCCTTGCCCGTATTCTGTGCAAATTTTCCCCAAAGACTATTTAGACACAACTTTGCACTAAAGCGCTTGCCAGGGTTCTTAGCAATTTGGGCCCGGTCAAGTTGTATCCTTTCATGGTCGCGGTAGCGTTGAATATACGACGATTTTTTATTTTCGGTATCAACTCGCGGATGCCCTGATGCATGTACCTTATCCTTCAAACAAGTGTTTATATATGGCGTGAAAAGTCTGAGTAGCTTCTGGGACCTCCACACTTCATATATATCTTCAATATTCTGTAGCCATGGCGAACGGCTATGGACAGCTCAGGGCTTGTACGGTATATACGCCTCTGATCTTACGTTGGTTGGTTGTGTGATTACAGGCCCCATTGTTCTCCTCTGCGCACTTCACGCACAGGGGAAACATGAGCTTGTGGTCTATAACGACGGGTAAGTTCGGCATCCATAAGTCGCGAGGGGAGAACACGTCTACGAAAGAAAGACCGAAGTAGTTGTTGTTCATATTTGTTGAGAACTCTTCTATGGTGGGCAGGGCTGGTCGCACCAGCTTCTCAGGTGCACTTACGGGGTATGGGTTGTTCTTCATCACGTAGGGGGTATAAAGAACAGAAGTCGTAGTAATGGAGTTTCACTCCCTCCGTACGCGGAAAGTATAGCTTGAAGGGATTTCGACGCCCGCCGAATAAGCTATCACCGCATCTGAGAGGATCGAACACCATTGAACGCTTTATGGTGTTAATTTCTTCACGGTACTGTCCATCTGTCTCCATCAGTGCATCATATTCATGCTCCCACAAGACCTTGTGCGTGAACTGGGATCCTATAAGCTGATCGCCGGTGCGGGTCCATGCAAGACTGTCAGCAGGAGATCTACCATGGATATCTCCTACGATTCCACACTCAGGACGTGGGTATCTGTGCCACCAGCAGCCGTTAAAGTAGTACACAGTCTTTTCACCAGTAACACGGTATTTGCTTAGACCAGGGGTGGGGAACCTTTTTTCATTGGAAGGCCGCATTTCATTTAACCAAGACCCTATTAGGCCGCATGCTGAGAATTTAACATATACATACAACAAAATATCATATTTTAGTCTACAATCTACATATTTATTAATTTTAAATCAAACTTGATAATACGTGAGGGCTTTTATAATAAATAAAAAATTCAGCAAGTGCACATATATTTTTGGGGGGAATAATTAACAATAGAACTAATATTAAGTGAAAAATGATATTAAGTGAAATGATGTTAATATTAAGTGAAAAAGTGTTAAACCATTTAATGACTTTTTTGTGACTGCTTATTGCGGGACAGTCGTACATTTGGTTCCAATATCGTTGACCGTAGTTTTAGTTGGTCCTCCAGGTGAATATTCGTCATCTGAGATCTCAAGCGCGTTTTGATTTGAGTCACATATGAAAACGCTGATTCACAACAGTAGGTTGTGCCGAAAGAAGGCAACATTCGACGAGCATGTTGGCGCAGACGTGGGTATTCAACGCCACTTTTCCATATTTCAACAGGATCCTTCTTAGTATCAAATAGAGACTTAAGGATATTATCTTCTAATAGCTCAATCAACTCCATCTGTAAATCTTCAGGTGCTTTGGAGACACCAACCAGGTGTGGTTGGAAAGCTAGTTTCAGTGTGAAGTCATGTTTCTCAAAATCTTCAAATCTTTCATCGTATTCTTCAATCAGGGAGTCTAGGACAGCTGTGTATTCTTTCACATCGCATTCCGTTAATGATTTGCTTGTATCTTCTTCATCAATTACCTTTGCCAGTTCAGGGAAGTGTTCAGCTGAAAGTTCCGATCGGGTAAGGATAGTTTTGAAAAAGCGCAGCTTCCTCCGAAAAGCCTGGATTTTTTGCCACATTTCATATATGGATTTAGTTTTACCTTGCAAAGAAATATTCAGGTAATTTTGCTTGACATTACGTCACACAAAAATGCAGCATTTCTGCAGAAATCCTTTTTTGACAATTCACATGGTTCATTGAGTTCCTCAGAAAATCTTGTGATTTGTTTTTGCAAAGACAAAAGTTTTTCAAAGACTTGCCCTTGTGACAATCAGCGCACTTTAAAATGATACGGAAGATCCACACTGAATGTTTCATCATCAAGCATAAGCATATTGCGAAACGCGATGTCGTGATGCATTTGCTCTAATGTAGTTCACAGTACGTATAACTTTACTTAATATGTCACTTAAAACAGTAGATTTGGCACAGAGATTCTGTTGATGCCAAATACAGTGAAAGGAAATCAAGCTATCTGGATTTGGCAGTTCTTTTTGTAGTAGCGCAACAAATCCGGCACATTTTCCTCTCATGGAAGGTGCACCATCTGTGCATACATTTACTAAATTACATAAATTCAGTTTCGCTTCACGGCATTTTTCTTTGAAGAGAGACAAGACGTCAATTCCACGTGTCTTTCCCGTAAGGGTACCCAAAGCCAGTAACTCCTCGTAGCATTGAAAATCTGCAGTTATAACACGAATAAAAAATGACACTTGCGCTGAGTCAGTAATATCAGTGGACTCATCCAAGGTAATCGAATAATAAGTATTTTCGCTTTGGCATATTGTATGAAGTTGTTCAGTTACATTGAGGGCTAATTCATGTTGCCGATCAGTTATGGTCCTCCTTCTTGAAAGAGGTAGTTGTTTGTATTTGTTAACCTTGTCTGAATCTAAAGGGGCTACAACTTCAACACTGCATTCTTTTATGATTTCCACATCACTATATGGCTTACCTCTTTTTCCAAGTATATATGCTACTTTATAAGTTGCTTCAGTGATTTCAGTCCCTAGGCCTGACATCGTTTTAAATACTTGCTGTTGTTGCTGCTTTTGAAGTTTCATCTTCGTAAGTGCAAACTTTCGGGGTTCTTCTTCCAATATAGCATACTTGTGGTTCTTATGAGTTGCATAATGCTGATATGCATTGTGTTTCTTCACTGTTGCAATTATGGAGTTGCAGAGCAAACACATCATTTTATCTTTCTCAGTAACTATGAAATACTGGAATTCCCATTCTTCATGGAATACTCTGTTCTCTTCCCTAAATTTTCTTTTCACAGTTTTTGACATGATTGGGGTACCAGAAGATTTTTAAATAAAAATGGTACACGAATTGATCAAAGATTTACAGTTTTAAAGGAAGCAAGCGTGCGTGTCACTATCGGAGAATCGTCAGTAACTGTCATCCAGTCAGCCAGTCGAGTTGATCGTTGATAGGTAAGGGCGTAAGCCGTAAGACAACTCTGCCAATTTCAACTGGCAACGTTGCCATATTTCCTGTTGTTCAAGCCATAAAGAAGGCTTGTATGTGTAAGAAGCAGTGAAGCTGAAACCATGATCTAATGAAATAGCCTAAAGCCCTAAAGGGGTATCAGTTGCTGTCCATTATCGTACGGTATGAATTCTGAATGTCAAATAGGCAGAAGGCCGCAACTAGTACCCCAAAAGGCCGCAGGTTCCCCACCCCTGGCTTAGACCATCAACCCAGAAAACACGACCATTGACCTTAATGGGTGCCTCCCCCGTGTTGTGGGCTTGTTTTATGTGTATACCGGTCTGCTGCTGTAAGTGTATGAGCCAATAAAATATCCTTGTGCCCATAACTGCGAGGGTTGTTTCTGTGAATGACGGCTAAGGTGTCATTAGGCATGAAATTGTTCTTGAACACCGTAAAGCACAATGAGGCGATCGCGGTTGCGACTTGCAACGGATCGCATTTGAACCGGTCTATGTACATCCTTCTAAAGGCCTGGAAGCATACTCTAAACACACGCACGCATTCACGCAATAACGCTCACATTCAATCGATATATTGTAAGGAGTATCTCCATTAAAACTGTTGTAGTAGCGGTCAAAATGTTCATGCTCACTATCACTCATGTTGGCATAGTTAAAGTAATGTTTGGGGAAGGCAGGCCTCCGTAATTTGAAGTTTCGCTAGTGAGAAAAGTGTAAGGGAAATGCCCTTTTGAAACTTCGGCTGCTATGCCCATTACCTTGGTAGCTTCGCTAATTTAAAAGGTGTGAATAATAAAGTGTCTTTAAACTGAACATTACCTCTTATTTGCATCTGTATAAGTTTGTTTCCTCTTTTCAAGGGATCGCCTGTAACTATCTCCGATGATTAGTGCTGAAGCCAGTCCTTTTTAAAGGAACTGTGTGTCAAATTTTGCCCTGTTATGGGCAAGAATATACACAGCCATTTTTTTGAACTTGTCCGCTAACTTGACAATATAGGACACAAAGAGTTTCACAGGGGTGTCATGTGCAGTCGTTTTAAAAAAGTTTGTTCGTTTACCATATTTGTGAAACTCATCACACTCGACTTCCATGCACTCATCGCAGATAGTCTGGCTCACAAGTAGATGTGGGATAACCTCTGGTTTCAGCAACCATATATGTTTGTATATCGTAGTACACAGTTATAGAAGGTCTATTTTTAGGTTTAACATCTTTCTTATAACGTACATGCTTTATACTATCTGCCTTTCTCGTGGCATGTAGAACAGTGAATTTAATCAAATTTATGCTTGAATTTCCCCAATTATCCATCATATGAAGAAAATCACATTCACAGATTCTCATTTTTCTGCACGTGCCAATTGACTTATGGCGCTCAAAACAGTTATTATTGATAAATGTACGTCTACACACATTACAGTCCCTCTTCTCAGCTTCAACTACACGGCTTTCACATTTGAAGCTTTTACACTTTCCACATACCATGTGGCAATCTTTTCAATGTTTCACTATATCATCCGCAAACTCGAGACATCCCTTACACAAATCATGATGCCTTCCATATTTTCGGCTTTTATCGTAACTCGCGTAAAGGTCCCTTATATTACGGATGGGGAGATACGAGGACCCTGACAGCCCTAAAATAAGTAGGGGTCTTGTACGATCTTTTACACAGCTTTTAAAATCATACACAGTCCTACGACGATCATCCATTCCAAATACAACTACACGAGCATTCATTTCCTGCTCTACCCTTCTCAGCTTTTCAGGACCAATATTACACTCGAGCTCAAGCTTGCAATCTGAAGCCAGTTTAGGTGCACGCTGCACAACCGTAGGCAGACAAATTTTTTGGGCCCTTGTATTTAGCACAGTGAACATTTGAGCTAAGACTAATGATATAAAGCCGCAACCACAATCGGTGTTTATATGCCGTCTGTAAATAGCCTGAGAATTGAAGTTAAGTGTATAAGGTGTGGCACTATGACCCGCAACACGGAACACACGGTCAATATCTACCGTGAAGTTATCCATATTGAAGGCTGTACTACATTGAGATGCCTGCATTATACGGCCTAATATACTGTATATTCTATATCTACAGCTGCCAAGCGTCTGATTGGTATTGCTATCCAAAAATCATCTTCATCTCCGTCATCTGAACCGAGCCCGAAGGACAGCCTCGTCCTGACTTCACGTTCGTCGCGATTCTGAAGGGCAAACTCCACAATACGTTCAACTACGCGCCCTAGTCCATGTTCAACACCATTGCTATACATGGATCCAGGTTCAACCCTGTCTATGTACAGATTTCTAGTCAGGTCTGGGGTGGGAGTGGCAGTGCGCACCAGTTCGAATGTTATACCATCCACTACAGCACGAGAAGATGCTGCTACTGTGGAGGATGCGACTGGAATTGAACAGGAATAACGGGGTACATCTTTATTTGAGGAAGGAACAGGTGTGGGGGATGTGTCGTAAGACATAGAGGGTTGTGGCTCTATTACTGGGGGTCTAACAACCAGTGTACTCCTGGCACGCTTTATACCTGACGTGGAAGGCTCTTCATCATGCCTCCGCTTTGAAGTGTTGCGTGGGGGCGCTACAGGTGTCGCTGGTGTGTGTTCGCCAGCGGGGATGGATTGTGTAACCACAAATACACTGTCATCGGAATCGTCTGTAATATCGATGATGGGGACATGATGCTGTACCTCGTCGTCATTCACGGTTCTGTGGAAGAAGAGGAAAAACAAGACTGTAGAATATAAGGCACACTACTTAAATTTTTATTATATTTTGTAAATGATCCACTTAGGAGTGTGACGTGCTAGAGATGGATGCTGTAAAAAAATTCAGGTTCACGAGCCCGTCCACGTGTATTATATCTCGCCCTACAGGATGTGGTAAAACTGTGTTTATGCTTAAAATCATTAAAGAAAAGGGAGAGTTGTTCTTAAAATTTGTGCATAAAGTCATATGGTGCTATTCGACGTACCAGTCGGTGCTGAACGAGTTCGAAGATGATATTTTGTTCCACAAAAGTGTATATGACGTTAATTCGTTAAAGGGAAATGAACATACAGTCATTGTAATTGACGATCTTATGATTAAAATGGATAAAACGTTTGCCGAGACATTTACTGTGTTCTCCCACCATCTTAACATAAGCGTATTCTTCATCAATCAGAATCTATTTTTTCGTTTCTCATCCTCATTGTATCAGTTTCTCATCCTCATTGTATCAGTTGCTCGGAGACACTAGCACCGGACCTCAAACCAGTGGACCTCAAACCGGACCTATTTTTTGAAAAATAGATACATACGTGACGTGTCGTTAAATACACAATATCTAGTCTTATTCGCGCAACATAGAGGTGTGTCACAAATTGGGGTATTAGCCATCAAATGTTCCCGAATCAGCGTAAGTAGTTTTTGGAAGTTTATAAAGAAGCTACAAGTTAACGTTACAGATATTTGCTTTGTGACCTTCACCCAAGAAACACGTTTATAATGCTTCAAAGAACGAATATATTCTCAAACGAGCCTGAAACGGTGTATATTCCAGAATGACACAGGCTAAAGAAATACCATAAATTAATAAAAATCTACCATCGATTGCGACGGGCAATGCAACAGATGTTTGTTAAAAATATCGACTCGGACTTTTTAAAATGTATCTGTGAAGTCTGTCTTAACGTTATAAAATGTAATGTACCAATGAAACCCCCTCAGAAGGCTCGCCTACTTAGATACAAGAACATAATACGCAAACTAACTCATAAAAGTCAAACTGTGAGGAAGAAAAGAGCGAATTATTGTACAAAGAGGGGGTTCATTCCTCCACATCTTATTTTCAGTTTTGGGGCCTTTACTAACTAGATTACTATAATGAAGTGGTAGTGATTCCACACGAGGTGTATGCTTCACCGCAAAGTTCAAAGAGTCCAGACAGTTCTAGAGCCCCATAAGAGCAAGCTTAAAGGAATGGAAATCGAATTGTTAGATCTATTAAACAGTGAAAAGTCACCTGATGAGAAAAGAATCTTATATCAAGAAGCTCTCCAGAAATTTCATCATGAGTACGAAAATTATAAGAATCCGACAGAGATCCCCGTGGTTATTAGACAGCGCAGACAACTATGAGTATAGCGACATAGGCCCTGGGCCCAACGTTAGAGCTGACCAGTCAAAGAATAACGGTGCGCCCCCCACAACATATCGAACATGTATTAAAAGTAGTCTCCCACATACATTGAGGAATAAAGGATTAAGTTTTTATAATCTATTGAGTGAGGACCCCATCACACAGTGGTCCAATACAGTCAAGATCATTGTGGAAGGAACAAAGGTACAGGGCTCGAATATCGTCGACATCGTCCATGATCTGATGAGAAACTGGGATAGGCACTTACCATTAGGATGGAAGCATATTAAAGCACAACTACAACAAATAAATGTCCCCTAAACATTGATTGGTTAAAAGTCTTGCAGCAAGCCTCGCATCTCTGAAGAGGAGAAAGATGAGACGAAACAACAACGGTCAACCCTCTCCACGTGCCTCTAAAATACGCAAATAGCTAACATATTAAGAAAACGTTATTATGACATATCTAATCCAGCCTCCTGCGGCGGTGTTGATAGATTGTACAGAGGTGTTTATAAAGATGGAATAGGGAAAAATGATGTTGAGAGGTTGTTGCGGGAGCAGGATGCTTATACACCTCATAAGTCTGTGAGAAAAAGGTTTAAAACAACCAAGACACAGATGCATATTCCCGAATTTGTCTGGAATCCTTACCAATTCCAGGGATACTTCAGCAATACTCACGGCATGTACTGCCTTTCATTTCTCTTTCACATGTCACGTGGAAAGGACTTTACAAATTTTTAAAAATTATTCGACCCGTGTCACTGCGACGAATGATGAAATGGTATGTAGTCAGATAAGAAAACGGTTCTCTTTTGTGCGCACTCGATGTATTGTGATGTTTTACGCGTATATATATATATATCTACATATATATATATATATATATATATATATATATATATATAAAATTTGTAACTTGAATAATTGCAACAATATTGTGTAAAATATAAGATGTCTCCAATAATGTTAGTTTGTGTACCGTATAAGGAGAAGCCTTGTGCTCTGTAGCTTATTTAAAATGTAACACATGCTAATTCTGTAACTAATTTAAGTTGAACATAAAAGCTGTACTATTTTATAAAACATTCCTTATGATTCTACCATTTAATAAATTGATGAAAATGCACGGCGTCTTCTTCTTACCCGAAACACAAGAAAAAGAAAAAGCTTACATTACTTCGTCGATGAAGTAGCAATCACTGGGCCGGGTGTGTTGCAATACTTCAACCTCCCTATACAGGTCAATGTCCACGACTTGCGTTTCTTCAAAACTATTACGAAAAGATTCTATAACACGATCTAGCGCTTCATCGGTCCTTTAAGGAGAAAGGCTTCGGATGTAGACAGAAATTTTTAAATTAATTTGATTAGTTCATACATTTTTCTGAATCTTTTTTAATAATAATAAAAATCCGTTTTTTTTTCATAAAAAATACACAGAGTACGTATATATATATATATATATATATATATATATAATATATATATATATACTCATAAATATCAACTTTGGTATTTCTAAAACAGATACTTTAATTTGCAGAGATCGTCTGCCGACGCGGCTATAGCATTTGAGATAGTAAAAATAAATTCGGAATATATACATAAAGTAGAAATTTTTGTCCCATTTAAGAGAAAATGTAGAATAATAGTAAGCAGTAAGTCTATTCATTTACATATACGCTGATACAATCTTTATTGTGAGGACGGATGAATAGCTGGGTACGCTAGACACAGCCTGCCAACACTGGGGCCCGAGCCCCTGACAGATAGCTTTACACTTCAAAATGTGATTATGATGGATTTTATAAAAATAATTAACACTTGTAAAAGAATCTTGATTATTATAATATTTAATATGATTCCCGCCTTTGCCCATAACATATATTTCCATAAACATATATATATATATATATATATATATATAGGAAGAGAGTTACAAGGTGTTACAAGGTGAACCTTCAAATATCTTCGAACCACTCAGGGAAGTTCACAGTTTTGGTCCATTTAAGGGAAAATGACGAATAACTTCACATTTCAAAATGAACTTATTATGGATTTTTATAAAATTAATTAAAAGAAATATCAGAACAGGACATTCACCATAATATTGAAGGTCTTTTCTAAAATATTAATTATTAATTATATTAATTAGTTATTACTAATTGAAACTAACCTATAATTTACAAATGAGGACACCTGCTATTGTAATGGAACATTTTACAACAAAGTGTAATGAGTTGAAAATATATTATTACAGTCCCTCCGTATATATATATATATATATATATATGATGAAAATAACCACGAAGGAAACAGAATGGTGCTCAAGAGCTTTCGCCTAATGACCCTCAGGAACACTAAAATAAATAACAAGCTCGCGGCTAAATATAGGCAACCAAAAAAGAATAGAATTACAGGTACATAAAATTTTAATACTTACATTTCAACTGTAGATTCTCCCGCTGGATCAAACGGATCGTCATTGCAGATGTCAGCAAGGGTTTGCGTTGAAAATAATTCGTCCCGATCGAATACGGTGAAAAGACTAATTGTAGCACCGGCATTAGGGCACCCCTCTTCATATAACACCGGTAAACTGTAAAGTTGTTTTTGTGACTAGCTGGCAGTGTCCATGACGGAGGGGATGTATGTTTATTCACTGGTAAAATAACTGCTGTGAGTTCCAGCTGAAAATACTTCCTTTTATATACTTGATCCCCAATTGTAGCAGCCCTTAGAAGACTAATAGCCGATTCGTAATCTTGCTGATTTGATTTCAATGTAACTGGGTGTGCCTATATTATACGTATCTGCCAATCAGTTGTCGTAGAGCCGAAGCTACGGCCCCACGTTTAAGGCATTGAAGTTCTGATTGGACACCTTCACGAATAATGATGGTGTTTTTATCAAATTTGGCTTATTCATTCCGAAGATTTTTTACACTGTTTTCAGCTCTGAATGTATTTTTTATTATATAAGATTTTATAAAGACCAAACGAAAGATGATATATTGATCGAGGGTTATTTAATCTCTTTCGTAGCAACTATAAATTTATATGATGCAAAGAAACTTCATGTGGAAATCATGGGTCGCTACATCATCTGAATGAGGAGGACGGTCAACCATCGAGCTATTACCCAGACCTAACTTCGTTTAACCTCGCTGATCCAACGGTTATCTGTGTTAGAACGTGGCCACAAAACATTCTCCTAAAAAAGAAATTCGGAATTGTTCTCATGACCATTGGAGACGTTTCGTTTTATATATATACAGGGCGTCCCAAAAAAATGTATACACACTTTAAATACTTATAAAGGCAGTGTTTATTAAAATACATTTCATTTTCAAAATGTAATAGAATCTACAGACATTATTTAATTGTTTTGTCAACGCCTGTTTTCAAACTGACGTCCGTTCTGGTCCAGGCACTGCTGATAACGCGAAGCAATGGAATCGCAAACATCACGAAACATTTCGTTTGGTATTTGTGTGCATTCTCGTTCAATGGCTGCTCTCAATTCAGCGACTGTTGCAGGTTTTATAGCGTAGACTTTGTCTTTTAAGTATCCCCATCCACATCCACATCGTGCCAAGTACCACTCGCAATACTCCACTCTTCGGTCCGGATCATCTTCATTAATAGCATGGACTAATCTTAGAATGTAACTTTTCCATTGACAGCGCTTCAAAATGCGTTGGACAGACGATTCTGAAATTCCTACCTCACGACTCGCATGCCGCACAGATTTTCTTGGACTTTGGTGATACGTTTCCAGTACTCTTTCTTGCTTTGTGGGGCTTGTCGATGTCCGTGGTCTTCCGGAACGCTTCTTTTGGACATTCTGAACAGTTCCATCGGCTTCAAACTTATCTCTAATTCGAGTGATGGTAAGTCGCGTTGGTGGATCTGTGAAACTCCCTCCTAAACTGTCTTTGCACTTCAACTGCGTTTTCACACTTCCAGTAGCATTTTAGAATGAATTTCCTTTGTTCAAAGCTTAGTCTGACTGCCATTATTAATTCTAATGGGTTTAACTTGGAAAGAAAGAAACATCAATTGAGCTATCAGCTGTTAAAGTGTGTATACATTTTTTTGGGACGCCCTGTATATTTCAATATAACTAGGAGAGAGCAAACGCGCATATATATATATATATATATATATATATATATATATATACAGTACTGGAAAAATTATGAATTTTTCTAAAATTTCTGTTTTTCATATTAAAAGCTTCCTTAAACTTAAATAATTGATGTAGAAGTTATTTATTTAGCCATTGTTATATTATGTTAGTACTTTTCTGGCATATTAGTAAATAAAATGTTCATATATGGCAACACTGAGGAGTATACAGAGTGGCAACACTCATTGAAGCTACCAAGCGGTACAATCATTCACCCCAGTATTACTTAGTGCGTGGTGTGTGGTAGAGTACTATGTGTTTTGATTTAATTTTTTTGTTTTTAATGTAGTATATGCATAGTTTCTCTAAACTGAAGCTACCTATTCAATATTTTTCCTTTATTTTTACAACTGACAAAGATTTCTAGGAATATTGTGAAAGCTGGGTAAAAGAAAAGATGAAAGCTGGGTAAAAGAAAAGATTTAAATCCTCGTAAAGTAGGACAAATTAAAGTTTATTGGAAAGTAGCTTGCTGAAACAAAAAAATAGCTAGAAAACTTAGTGTATCAACACAAATAGTCAGTGTGATCAACAAAAAAATTGCTAAAGGTGAAGAAACCGAGTCGAGACGGATCGGAAACTGTGGCAGAAAGAAGTGCACTAATCCAAGATTGAATAGAAAAATAATAAACATGGCTTTGAACGACCGAAGGGCGTCATGCATGAAGATATCTAGCATGCTGGCAGAAGAGGGTGTAATTGTGAGCCGAAGAACAGTAAACAATCGGCTTTTAGAATGTGGGTTGCGAGCTTATCGTCCTAGGAAGAAACCACGACTCACCGAGGCAATGAGGCAGGGTCGTTTCGCATGGGCAAAACAACATGAAAAGTGGGCTCCGGATGATTGGAAGAAGGTAAAATTATATTCTATAAATTCTATAATAGTTGTGATGTTTAGAAACTTTTCTTACTGCCCCTTTTACATTACCTCCATTTTCACATGAAACAGCTTAGGGATACAGCAAGATAACTTGCTTTGTCTCCATGTCTAGTAGGTTCTAATAACTTTATTTTATCTCAGGTTGTCTTTTCTGACGAATCAACTATAGCAGTGCTTGGTGATCGCGTTCAAACCGTTCGGCGTCGACCTGGGGAGGAATTTTTTGCCGGAATGTTTGAAGAAAACAGTTAAATTTCCACCAAAAATTATGATGTGGGGAGCTATTTCCATGCATGGGACAGGTCGGTTGCACATTATTAATGGCACTATGAACCAGGATAAATATATAGGGGTACTGAGAGATCGTTTACTGCGTCAAATAAAAGATTGATATGGAAATGAAGCATGGATATTCCAGCAAGAATCGGCTCCATGCCATGCCATGGCCTCGCAATTCACCAGACATGAATCCTATTAAAACTTTATGGGATGAATTGAAAGATTAGATTCATCAAACACCAATTACTACTAAAGTGCAACTCATTGAACGACTCATACACGTCTGGTTTGACTCAGCTAAAATCAAAACTTTATGCCAGACTTTGATTCTTGGTATGCCAAAACGTGTGCAGGCACTATTACCAGCTAAGGGGGGCCAAACTAAATACTAGTATGACATATCTGCATTAAGACATCAAAATAAATGTGTTTTATCTAGTAAATATGTATTTAAATTGCACTCAAACACAAAAAAACGAGATTTCACAAAAATACATAATAATTTTTCCCGTACTGTATACTAACATAGTCCTATTAAATGAGAAATGAAACCTAGTTTAATTAGGTTTTAAATCCTACAAAAAATAAAAATAAATCCAAATAAATATTTCAAACTTTTATGCGGCTTATTGCGCTAATTCCCGAATTATAATTATTATTATTATTACCAGCACTATCTTGAGTTGATGCCTTCCCGGTAGCTTAGCGGTTTCTGTGTCTAACTCCGGGCGGTGAGGCACTGGTTCACTCCCGGTTGCTGGTACCTGGGTTGGGTTGGACCGGCCACTCACCCTGTTACTACGCGATGAGTTTAACAAGTGTAGAGAATAAACAATTCGCATTTTCATGTTAGTATACTAAAATTGACAATAAACATTATAAACATTCTATGGGAATAATTATTTAGAGTAAAATTTTATTTTCATGCATAATGAGAATAAAATACACTGTCAATCGTGGATCTAAAGTTTTCCTGTATCTGCACCATACATCCCGACATTAAAGGGTAATTATATATATATATATTATATATATATATATATATATATATATATATATATATATATCAAAGCTATTGACTTCTCCTTAGGGAAACGGAGCTTACAGATGAACAG
The DNA here is from genome assembly GCA_023014485.1 of Bathynomus jamesi. NCBI lineage: Eukaryota > Metazoa > Arthropoda > Malacostraca > Isopoda > Cirolanidae > Bathynomus > Bathynomus jamesi. Next base: position 25,547 of record JAJOZX010005603.1, read on the forward strand.
AAGGATCAACACAACGGCAAACATTTTCATTTATTTGTACTTCAGACGTTTCGACAAATCTTTTGTCATTATCAGTGAATTAAGTCTTAAAACCTTAAAACAAAAGTAAAAAGTGAAAATTACATCAATACAATATTAAAACCATTAAAATTAAAACCTTAAAGCAAAATGAAAATTGCATCAATACAAAATTAAAATCATTTAAATTTCATCACTATAAAAACTAAAATTAAATTAAATTACCTCAATAGGTAAATACACAATGTTTACATCCACCTCCATACTTGGCAAAGTCTAAGAGAACACTGGATGGTCAGAGGATTAGAATAATAATAGCTCATCCTACAAATTACAACTCTTTTAACCAACCAACCGATTCTCACAGACATACCCTTTCTAATCCTCTGACCATCCAGTGTTCTCTTAGACTTTGCCAAGTATGGAGGTGGATGTAAACATTGTGTATTTACCTATTGAGGTAATTTAATTTAATTTTAGTTTTTATAGTGATGAAATTTAAATGATTTTAATTTTGTATTGATGCAATTTTCATTTTGCTTTAAGGTTTTAATTTTAATGGTTTTAATATTGTATTGATGTAATTTTCACTTTTTACTTTTGTTTTAAGGTTTTAAGACTTAATTCACTGATGATGACAAAAGATTTGTCGAAACGTCTGAAGTACAAATAAATGAAAATGTTTGCCGTTGTGTTGATCCTTCTGTTCATATATATATATATATATATATATATATATTATAAATTATACAGCGTGTGTGAGGGAGGGGCTTATCGAGGTTAGTATTAATATTAACAACAGCAATTAGTAATAATAATGTTAACAGAGACTGATGCTTAAGAAATATATTTATTTGAAAATTATATTTTGAGCCTTGTGTTTAAAGAAATCATGAAAAAATGTTTTTGTGTAAGCGGTTAAAAGCGAAGATGCCCTTCATGATGAAGAGGAATTAATGGAGCCTAAAAGCAGTGATGAACCACAATATGATATTATCTACGAGTTGATTTATTACTTCCAGAAAATAGGCGCTTCGGTTCAAGACTTCAAAATGGACAAGTCATGTTTTAAACGAATAAGTGAAGTAATGGATTATCATCTTACCTGTGATGATATATATACACATTAGAAATTATACAGTGTGTGTGTGTCTGTGTGTGTAGTTTATCGAGATTTATTTTAACTGAAAACATGAATTGTTATACTTTAGGAAAGTTATTAAGGTAAATAATAATAATACTAAATTCTCTTCTTGTACCTACACCTGCAGATATTTTATAACGATCCTCACTCCACTTCTCAACTATCACGAAGACGCTTTGTCGCTCCTTCGTGGTAAGAAAAGCGTTGTCGCGACCAATGTATCATCGACTCTTCACAGCGAGATTTGAGCTGTTGAGCAGAGTGGGATCTGTTGAGTTGATGTATGGGTGACCCCTATCTTCCACGTTTAGATGATATAACGGCTCGTAGAGAGCTGGATCCACATAAAGCTGTAGGTCGTCTCTACCACATGTCCTTTGTCGTTACGGAGGCGAATAAACAGTCCCAGAACTTTTTTAATGTATGAAGGATGGGCCTAGGCGGATTAATGTAGTAAGCTGAGGTTATTGATAACCCGAAATTTATAAAAATTATAAAAAAATACTAATTAGTAATGAGTGAAATTTTATTCTGAACCCCCTCACAATATTAACAATTAGTAAATTTTTATGCTTTTTAGAAATCTAATTTCAGGGTAACTTTTTTCCGATACTGTATAGTTTTAATATACGCTGACACACATATATACTATGAGCTGATGGGAACATCTTTAATTAAAAAAAATAGCGCAATCTGGCAACTCAAAAGTTAATATATACATCAAACCAAGCCATTTACGCCATCTAAGCCAAATTAAGCCTTCTAAACTAACTGGCTGATTAAGACATTCTAAGCCAAGTGCAAAGACCAAGAGTTTTAGTATGCGTCTGGCGATCCAGGCGAAAGGATGCCCTCTCTCGCGTCTCTTAGGTTAAGGTTTACATTCTTGGGTTAGGGATACCCATTTGGGAGGAGGCCCTTCTCCCTTCTCCCCCAAAGTTAGGGTTTACCTCCTTAGGTTAGGGTCATCCCCTTTGGGGGAGGTCATCCTCCATCACCTCCCAAAGCTCCCCTTCATGCAACTTGGGGGTTCACCAAATCCCCCACTACCCCCACCCACTTCATGAAACTTGGGGGTTAACCCCACCCCTTTGCAACATTGACCAACATTGCAATTGCACTCTACCATTTTTCGGCCATACTACTAATATTATAACGAATATTTTGTACAAAACGTTACTTTCTTTTATAATAAGAAAAAAACGTCAATAACGGAACTAAATTTTAAGAAAACCTTCTGTCGAGCGTGAAAAGTAAAAAGACTTTTAAGTAAAGAATATCACGTACTAAATAAAGACTTCGACATTTACCCAACACATATCGTTTAGAAGAACGTAGAAAACTATATTTACGCTAAGTGTTTATTCCGATCTATTTTGAAAGCCTTCAACACTCTGCATGAGTATGAATCAATAATATTTGGAGGACTGGAATTAGAGTTCCACTTCACCTAAAAGTGGTTTTTAGTGACGATGAGACGGTAAACATCTTTGTGTTGAAGGTTGTCTGTGAAGGGCAGTTTCTGATCGCGGGAATATTGGAACGTGATACAATTCCCTTCATATACTTCGATGAAGGCTGAAGGCTTCCCTCATACAGTTTAACAACAGGATTCTCTTAATAATAAAATAAATACACTACGCATATATATATTAGGGTAATTTAAGCTTTAGTCGGATATATAAATTTTATATTACGGAGATTACGAGGTGATGCGACCATGGGCCTCTTCACAAGCCGGATGGGTGACCGTCCTCCGCATTCTGATGAAGTAGCGACTCCTGGTTCGGATCCCACGTAAAGGCGTAGGTCCCTCCCGCCACGTGACTTTTACCATTACGAAGACTGTTAAAGAACCCCAAACGTCATTATTATAAAAGGTATTACATTTTTGTTAACTGCTTCAAACATAAAGAAATTAAACAAATATTTTACAAACTATTATACCGTATACGCTTTTTCTGCACTGCACATTTTGAAGAAGAAAAGTTATCCCACCGAAAAAGGAGGGGCACGCGCATCCGTCAGGATATAAACACCGCTAACAGACCCTCACCAAACCACAGAGTAGTGGAGGGGCCCCCTATCCCCCTGAGGTCGTGCCACCCATCCCTCATCTCCCCTGCCTCAGGGAGATTGAGGGAAGAGGACGGGTGGGTCACAGTTAACAGGCGCTCTTTACGGAGGGTTCCACAGCCTGTCTTCGCGGCAAGGCAACCGGTGAGGAATCTCACCCTCCTTGTGTCGCGAATTCAGCTCTCGAACGAGGAAAGCGATATTCGACACATGATCGAAGAAGTCTATGGTGAACACACTATATTGTTAGTTAATAAACTAAACACAAAATCTCTGTAATATAACTTATTTAAAGTAATAATTAAAGGTGTAAATTCGCATTTCAACCCGTACAATATGAGTCAGTGGCCAGACGGTATTATTGTTAAGAGTTTATTCACTTTTCCAGGAGATTTAATAACAGGCAAAATAATAATAATAATAATAATAGGCGCCCTAACGGTAATTCCTGAAATTTGTACTGTGTATAATAATAATAATCATATTAATAATAAACTTTCTATCCCTCATGGCGGATAACTTGTTGAAAATAGTCTCACATAGCGCAAGGTGCGTGAGGAATTCAATTGCAGATGTTCATAAAATCTGTGACAGTGCAGATTTGATACTCCTGCAAGAGCACTGGCTGCCTAAGCAAGTGCTAAAATTCCTCTCTACCATCCATGATGACTTCATTTACCATACGTCATCAGCAGTAGACTTGGCAGATGAATTAATGTACGGTAGACCTTTTGGTGGTGTTGCTTTCTTAATAAGGAAAAATTTGTCAAAACAAAATTTTTAACAAGCGATAATGTAAGGTTGTTAGGCATTGAATTACAAGTGAACAATGATTGCATATTAATTGTAAACTGCTACTTACCATACAACAACGGCAGTAATCTAGATGAACATATTGATTTGCTGTACAAAATTAAGTCATTATCAGATAACCCCAAATATTCCCACTCTATAATAATGGGGGACTTTAACGCGCATGTGAACTCAGAATTCTTTGTAGAATTGGGTAACATGCGCGAGTCGGCCAAATTAAGTATGTGATGTAGATGTATTAGGAGTAACCAGTTGTGATTTTACATACGTTAGTAATATGAGTAGTACCACCAGGTGGACTGATCATTGTCTCACTAGTAATAATCTAAAGGATCGAATTGTTAGAGTTCATAATCTGCATGATTTCCTTCTTTCTGATCATAGACCATTAGAACTAGTAATTAATTTTACCAATTTATGCGCAACACGACATAACAATAATTCAAAAGGTAAGAATAATTATGTCGATTGGTCTAATGTTAATATGCAACAGAGAATAGAATACAAAGAGAGAACAGGCCACCTCTTTAATAATTTAGAAATTTTGCATCTTGCCTGTAGTAATCCTTGCTCAAATGATTCTCACTGTAAACTCATACGAGGGCCACTCAATATATTTTGCCCCACCTTTTTTTTTCTTTCCAAGTTTCCTTGTAAGCTCCAAAAATTCTGTACACAAGTAGTTACATACCTTTTTTACAAGTTTTTATTTTTCCATATAGTCTCCATCCTTTTCTACGGCTTTCTTCCACCTCGAAACAAGAGCCTTTATTCCTTGCTGGTAAAAAGTCCGCTGGGTTCCTCTGGAGCCACCTCTTAACCTCCTCAACAACCTCATCGTCAATCTGAAACTTTCTTCCACGAACAGCATCCTTCATTGGCGCAAACAAATGAAAGTCTGAAGGTGCCAGATCCGGGCTGTATGGAGGGTGGGGTAACACAGTCAAGCGCATTTTTGTGATGACCTCTCTTGCTTGCAAACTGTTGTGTGTTCTCACGCTATCGTGCAAAAGAAGGACGTCTTTCAGTTTTCTCTCTGGTCGAACTCACTTTATACGTCTTTGGAGTCTCTGTAGGATAGCAATATATGCCTCTGATTTGATTGTTTGTCCTTTCTTCATAATGTACACCAGAATCACCCCTTTCATGTCCCAGAAGATGGTGGCCATAACCTTTCTTGCAGAGGGAGCCATTTTGAACTTTTACTTGCGTGGGGAGTCTGTGTGATGTCACTCCATGGATTGGCGTTTTGTTTCAGGTTCAAAGTGGTGTACCCAAGTCTCATCCCCAGTCACAATTCGTGAAAGGAAGTCATCCCCTTCTGTCTCGTATCGAACCAACGACTCAGAAGCAATTTCTTTTCTTTGGGCTTTGTGATCTTCAGTCAGTTGGCGAGGAACAAACCGTGAAAACACTTTTGAGTATCCCAGTTGTTAAATTATCGTATTCAAACTTCCTTCACTAATTCCTAGCTCCAGTGATAGCTCCTTGTATGTGACGCGCCGATTTGATCGAATGATGCTGTTAGCACGTTTCACAGTGTGAGATGTCACAGGCAATGCCGGGTGACCGCTGCGTGGCTCATCATCGAGGCTGGCTCTCCCTCTCTCCGATGATCTCACACGTTTAGACCAGCGTCCATCTGTGCTTTGATCAACAACAGCATCTGCGTAAACGTTTTGTAGAAGTTTGTGAATATTTCCAACTGTTTCCTTCTCTGCGGTTAAGAACTCGATAACAGTTCTCTGTTTACGACGCACATCACTGTCAGACGTCATTTTCGAAACTGCGATAAACATCGGTTTTATGTAAGGGCGTTTAAACGCGGTTTTATACAAGGAGGGGGTGTTCAAACTGGAAAAATTCGGTTATGTGAAGCGTAGAAAGTTCAAACTTACGGTCCAAAAGACATTTCAGCCCCATGGCCTATTATTTAGCTAAGAAAAAAGGGTGGGGCAAAATATATTGAGTGCCCCTAGTAGATAGGTATTATAGTAAGATAGTATCCCTGTTAAGAGAAGCAGGAAGCCCCCTGATTAAATCTTACAACTATCATACTAAGATTATTCCCAGATGGACTGATTTTATTGCCCCCCCTGAAGACGGAATCGAAAGACGCTTACGATTTTTGGTGCTGTCATGGTAGACCCAGAATAGGACCAGTATACATGAATATGTGTAGAAGGGGGTCAGTATAAGGCGGCCTTAAGGCGATGTAAACAGGAAGAAGAGTCTATCCGAGCATCAAAAGCCTGTGAAGCTCACATAAATAACGATAATAACAAATTTTGGAAATTTGTTAAGAATCAAACGAGTGTCAAAAGTGTCCTCCCTCTAACAATCGATGGGGTGTCGGGCAGTGGCGGCTCGTGCCTAGGAGCTGCAGAGCTGCAGTCCCCCCAGACACTCACTGCCAGGCGTATGATTCCTTCAGACACACACCAGAATAATACACTACTAACAAATATATCGTAATAAAAAGTCATTACATGTTATTTTCAATACGTTACTAAGTGAATTTTCATTAAACCCAGACCAAAATTTAAGTTACTTTCATAATTGCTGTACGATTCATGTCTGTTATTAATTGGCGCCACATCTGGAAACAATGAGCTGCAGTCGGTGCAGCTCATTCTCATGTTTACATTGCGTGCGGACTGTGTGGTTAAGTCGTGCTTTCTTTAATTACCCTTTGACGATGAAAAATCGAGTGAAGTATTTGCAAAGCATCAACTTTTCCCAGCTGACATTAAATGAAAAGACTGAAATCAAAGCAAGAGGAAGACCTACACCGGTTTTATCCATTCAACAGAATAGTACGAGCAAGAACAAAGAATATACACGCCAGTTTAACATCAGTGTTTATCAGAAATGTGAATGGCTCTGGGGTTGTGACGAGGCAAATGCTTTATTCTGCTTTCCATGCTTATTGTTTGGTGGGGACTCGTCGTGGACGAAAAGTGGTGTGACTGACTTGAGGCATTTGCCACAGAAAATAATGAAACATGAGCAGTCAGCCAAACACATGAATAACATGATTGATTTATCGTTGCTGGGTAAAGTGAACATTGCAGCTCAAATTGACACAGCATACATGCTCTCAGTTGCAAAACACAATGAACGGGTGAGAAAAAAACAGAGATGTGTTATCCAAAATCATAAACTGTGTAAAATTTTGTGGAAAATTTGAACTCCCTCTTAGAAGGCATGATGAAACTACGAGCTCCAAGAATCCGGGAGCATTTCGTGGATTAGTTGATTTTGCCTGTGAACTGGATTCTAGCTTAGATGCTAATTTAAAGACCTCTACAGCTTTTAAAGGAACATCTAAATCAATAGAGAATGAACTTTTAGAATCTATGTTGGAAATCTGCAAAAATAAGATCAAGGAAGAAGTAAAGAATGCAGAATATTGGCAGTTATATGTGATGAGACAACGGATATTTACAATAAAACACAGATGGTAATTGTTCTAAGGTATGAGCTACAAGGGAAGCCTGTTGAGAGATTCTGGGGATTTTTTAACCCTATCAACCAGACAGCAGAAGCCTTATCAAGTGTGTTACTTAAAACTCCAGACTTTAATTGGTGATTGTCCACACAAGTTCATTGCCCAAACTTACGATGGTGCAGCTGCTCTGAGTGGAGTCAATAAAGGTGTGCAAACCAGGATAAAAGAAGTGTATAACAATGCCCACTTTATCCACTGTTATGCACACCAACTGAACTTGATTTTGGAAAGGCAACATCACAGAATACTAATGTTCGAGTATTTTTCAATAGCTTGTCAGGAATACCAGCATTTTTTTCCAAGTCTCCACAAAGAATGGCTGCATTGGAGAATGTTGCTGGCCATCGAATTCCAAGGCCATCTGCAACACGTTGGAATTTCAAGAGCAGAACAGTCAATACTGTGCATGAAATGAAAGATGCACTAATTGAATGTTGCAGCACACTGGAAGCATCTAACTCAAGAGACACTGGATCTGCTGCAGCTGGTATCAAAAGAATTGTGAATGATCCTGAATTCGAATTTTGGTTGGAATTTTTCTCCAAAGTAATGCCTCATGTTGACATCATGTCTCAGCTTCAGTCTAGAAATATTGATGCAGCTAAGGCTAACGCCTTTTTAAAAGTTTTTAATTCCGCAGTTCAGAAGTTAAGAGATGAATGTGATGCCATAGTGTCGCCTCCTGAGCAGAAGAGAAGAAAATTTAATACAGCTAGATCAGCTGCTGCAAAGGAGGACTGTGACGTAATTTTGCTGCAGTGCAGAGAGAGATTCAGCTTTACTAATCATTTGGAAGCAAGCAAGTTACTTTTAGTGAATAATTTTCCAGTGTATGCCAAAACTTTCCCTAGTAATGAACTTGCACAAGCAGTTGCAGCCTATCCCTTGCCTTAAAAAGACAAATTGAGAACTGAGCTTACTGTACTGTACACAAGAGAAGATTTGTGTAAATTAGGAAGTCTCATAGACTTGTTGGAGATGATGAACGACAATCATCTACAGTCAACATTTTCAGACACTGTCAAGTTGCTGAAAATTTTAATAACAACTCCAATGACAACGGCAGAAGCAGAATATCTAAATACACTGGCAGTAATTCAACTATTTATAGCTGTTTCCTAGATATAAGTAAGGTATATGATGGAGAGAACCACAATATTTTATTTAAAAATCTAGAAGACAGGAAGGTTCCAATGTACATATTAAATTTATTGAAATTTTGGTATTCCCACCAATCTTTTACCGTTAGGTTGGACAATGTACTATCCGAATGTTTTGGCTCCTCTTGCGAGGTGAGACAAGGCTCCTTGCTCTCCCTTATGCTGTTTAATGTGTATATTGACGGATTAATGCTTCACTTAATGAGGCAACAGTGAGATGTTGTATAGATAACAACGATAAATAACTTAGTTTATGCCGATGATATGGTGTTAATAAGTCCCTCTGTTAAAGGTCTGGATCGGCTACAAAATTTTGCGGTGTATTTGCATCAACATGATAGTCTTTTTAATGTTATAAAAACTAAGGTTATGCAGTTTCATCCTAAAAGTTGTAATCAGCCAGCTGATATTAGGCTTAAAATGAAAGGTGAAGTAATTGAGGAAGTACATGCGTTTAGGTATTTGGGTCAAACTATAACCAGCTCCTTGAGTGATGACTCAGATATAAGAAAACAATCTCGAAGCCTTTGTGCTAAAGCGAATATGACTATGAAGAACTTTCGGTTCAGTACAACTGAAGCTAAAGACACTCTTTCGTAGTTTCTGCAGTAGTATATACGGACAGCAAATGTGGGTGAATTATAAAAAAGATTCTGGCAGAACCCTAAATTTGCTGTGCAACAGGTCTTTTAGAGTCTTACATAAATTACCCCCCCGAGATGCTCAGCTTCGCAAATGTTTGCTACCTGCTATGTCCCGAGCTTCCCGAGGTAACAAGACGTGCTCAATACAATCTAATGCAAAGAATTAAAAAATTAACCAACCCGATTATCCAAGCTATCCATGAGTCCTGCCGTTTATCCTCTAAGCTAGTGGTCTCCAAAGTTGGGTGCGCCTGCCGATCTAGCGGGTGCGCGAAGAAAATTTGATGATTCTGATTTATCATTGTTTTTTCGTAGAAAGTTTTTGAATTTCAAGATGACCGAGAAAGAAAATACTCGTTAACACACAGTCATTCCTAGGAATTTGCGAGATAGTATCCGCGATATCGCTTACTTGCGATTAAAATTTAGCAAACTAAATATCACAATTCGAGATCGCCGCATTATTTGGTAAAATTACAGTTGACTGACATCCGGGAAGATACAAGTTTACGAACCGAATTTCAACAGAAAACTGTGCACAATTGGTGGATTGGATTAAAAAATGAGTACCCAGATTTAGTAAGCGCAGCGAACGATGCGCCCCTTCCATTTGGATCTACATAACTGTGTGAGGTGTCTGTTTCTGCTATGATAGGTATTAAAACCAAGAATCGAAATAAACTGAACTTGGAACGGGACCTTCGAATTGCTGTATCACAAAGTGTCAAACCAAGATTTTCAGAAATTATGAAGCACAGTCAGCCACATTGTTCTCATTAAATTATATTGGTAAGTATATCTTCACCCTATCGTATTTCTGTTGTATACGTACTATTAACTTACTAGTAAATAATGAAAGGATATATATATATATATATATAATCTTCATGTTCATTAGGGGTGCGTGTTATTTATTTTTGCTGAGTAAAGGGTGCGTGATCAAAAAAGTTTGGAAACCACTGCTCTAAGCTATGGAATTCTTGGTACGAAAAAGTCTGTCTATAGCTCCACTTAACTTTGACATTACTGTATTATTTCTAATCAACTGTATTTCTATCCTGTATTTCTATCCTCCCTCCGACAATCGATGGGGGTGTCGGGGGAGGATAAAATTGCAAAGCTGTGGAAAAACCACTACTCTAACATTATTGGCAGTGTGAGTAGGGATAATCTTAAGGTAGATTGCAGCGAAACACCTGTGGGAGGGACAAGGGAAAATACTTTGATATCAGTTCCTGAAGTAAAGATGTTAATTAAAGAGGTTAATTAATAATAATTGTCATATGGACAATAGTCCGCCAATAAACCTCTTCATTTTCATTAGAATTAGAATTAGAATTACTGACTCCTTTTGCCGCGGAATTTCCTGAAACGGTTTACGGAAAATATTTTTCCCTGAATCTGCGACTAAAGACGAATAACGTAGTAAAGAGTAATGTGAGTATATTCGACTATAATCGAACATCGCAGCGAAATGACTAAGGGAAACAATGAGAATCGAATAAAGGAATTTTCTTCGCAACAGAGCCACACATCGTGCTCAAATTGCGAACAGTTTGGGATTACTAGTAACACGACAACAAATTTTTTTCCTGTTCCTCAAGTAAAATAGAGTGATTCTGGTAGATTTTTGCAAGCAGATTACAAATATGGGTGCGAAATGTTTCCATCACCCACAGTTTTTTAACAAATTGAATTTGAATTTTCTTTCAACAACAGGAATGTAGGTATAATTAATTGGCGGCGTTAGAACTACCCTTTGCGGGAGGTACTTCGGTGAAAGACGACACTTTCGCACTGAAAATGGCGAAATTAGCAGTTAGATGAATTGCACTTAATGTGGAGACTAGTGGTTTGCCAGCAAATGGGGGTACAACTTGAAACACTGGAACAGGAGTGGTCGTGCGGGATAATATAATATATATATATACTGTGTATATATAATATATATATATATATATATATATATACATATAATATTATATATATATATATATATATATATATATATATATATATATATACATATATATATATACACATACATATATATATATATACTGTATATATATATATATTCCATTTATGATAATTCCAGTCTGGACCATTCGACTTACTTTCAGTTCGACCTTATTCAGTCGCAGAATCTAGGCTCGTCTTTATATTCTATTCGATTAATTCAGCGCTCCATATAGGGTGGGAGAAAAGTCTTTAAGGATTTTATACATACAACTATTTAGTTAACAACATTATATGGATAAGTGCTCAAATGATGAAACAAATCAAACAAGAAGTCTATAACAATTTTAGTCATATAAATATTTTGTTAAATTATAATTTAATCTTCAAAAAGTTCTCCATCCGATATGATACATTTGTGGATTCTCTATGTGAAACGCTTCATTGTTCTGAACATATCGAGTGGGATTATTTTCAGTTCTTCATCTATTCTCCAGTCAAGGGCATTCACATTTGGATAGACGAAATCAGGAGTGTAGAGTTTGTCACGCAAATAACCCAAAGCCAGAAATCGCATGGGATTATATCAGGTGATCTGGCTGGCCACTCGATGGGACCTCCGCCGCCCA
>JAJOZX010005603.1:42500-252500 GCA_023014485.1 Bathynomus jamesi
TATCTAAGGATTTAAAAGTTAGGAACCAGTGCCTGGAGTCTTGCGCAGAAGCTAATAGGATGTTAGGCTTCATAGCGCGTAATTTCGGATTTAAATCGAAGAATATTATATTGCCCCTTTACAAGTCCCTAGTCAGGCCTTATTTAGAATATGCCGTTCAGCTTTGGTGCCCGTATTTGCGTGAGGATATTGATAGGTTAGAAAGGGTTCAGCGTCGCGCCACGAAACTAATTCCGTCATTGCGCAACAAGCCTTATGAAGATAGGATTAAAGAGTTAGACTTGTATTCACTCGAAACTAGGAGATTAAGGGGGGAGCTTATTGAAGTTTTCAAAATCGTTAATAAAATCGATAACGTAAATTTTGACAAACTGTTCACTTTCGATAATAGCAATACCCGTAATAACGGATTTAAGTTGCGTGGCAGACGTTTCATTACTAATATCGCTGAAAACTTCTTTACGTTTAAAGTAATTGATAAATGGAATAATCTTCCCGCGTCAGTCGTTAACTCTACCAGCGTTAATATGTTTAAAAACCGTTTAGATAGGCATTTTAAAAATATTAACGTTGTTTAAAATTAAAAAAACAATTAGCAACAGGAGCTCTGGGGGTGGTAGCCGAGGTTGAGTCTGTTGACGATTAATGACAGCTTGTGACATGCCAGCGTGTGATATGCCAGCAATAAAATTATTACTATAAAAAAAAAAATTAGACGAACACGAACGTAGCTGTAGCTCGTAGCGTAAACTAACCCACTTTTTGTTATACTCTACCTATTTTTTTTCCTTTTCTTTTCCTCTCTTTACTTGCATGTCTGTAGTTTGCATGGTATGACAGTGAGTTAAGACTGTGTTTGCATGGTTTGTAAGCGTTCATATTTTACCTCTTTCATCTTTCACCTCTTTCCTATTCTGTTCGACTATTTTTCCTACTTGTCGGCAGTGGCTGACGGATGATGATGGGGAGTGTTTCTTTCTCTTTTTCTGAATGAGTGTTAACCCACGAATGATAGGTTTTGCTACTTAGTTAACCCCTTATTCTCCTTTTTTAACCCTCCTCTTTCCTTTCTCTCGGGCTAACCTTAGAGTGGATCTTAGGGTCTTTGTTAGCCTTAGCTTCTGTAGATCTGTAGAACAACAGAAAGAAGCAAATTCGAAATTTTTAATTTTCACTCCAAAGCTATAAACTGGGAAGATGTTGCATCCAACATGGAAGTAATAGATTGGCAATCCATCTTCGAGGCCAACGGAAGAGATGCTAACGACCTTAGAGGAGAAGACGCTGGAAATTGTGGAAAGACATGTCCCAAAAATACAGCAAAAAGAAAAGAGAAGCTGGTTCGAGAGACAAAAGAGGTCGTTGTTCCGTAAGAGAAAAAAGAGTGACTGCAAAATTAAGTAACTGTGAAGATAACAACATCAGAAAAATATTAAATGATAAACTGCAGAGTATCGATTGCGTCATACAGGAACTAATTGAGAAGCACACAGAAAAAGAAGAAGGTGACGCTATAAAGGCAATAAAGGTTAACTCAAAGTACTTCTATAATTTTGCAAAAAGGAAGTCGAAAAACCATGCGACTATTGGACCTTTGAAAAATGAAGGCAGTGCTTTATCTGATGATCTAAAAGGATTATCCAAAATATTAAGAGCTCAGTACGAATCATGTTTCAATATCCCAAAAACTGACAAACTTATATACGATAGAAACCCGTTCTTTGAAGACGAACTACAAGGGGAAAGTATAACCGACTTCGACTTTACGACAGATGATATTACACAAGCTATAGGGAAACTAAAAGCACACTCAGCGGCAGGACCGGACAAATGGAATGCAACACTGATCAAAAACTTCAAGAATGCAATCGCTGAACCCCTATATTGGATATGGAGACGATCACTAGACAAGGGAGAAATTCCGGGCATCCTGAAGAGCGCGAACATATTCCCAATATACAGGGCGTCCCAAAAAAATGTATACACACTTTAAATACTTATAAAGGCAGTGTTTATTAAAATACATTTCATTTTCAAAATGTAGTAGAATCTACAGACATTATTTAATTGTTTTGTCAATGCCTGTTTTCAAACTGACGTCCGTTCTGGTCCAGGCACTGCTGATAACGCGAAGCAATGGAATCGCAAACATCACGAAACATTTCGTTTGGTATTTGTGTGCATTCTCGTTCAATGGCTGCTCTCAATTCAGCGACTGTTGCAGGTTTTATAGCGTAGACTTTGTCTTTTAAGTATCCCCATAAAAAAAGTCTAGTGGTGTGAGGTCTGGTGAACGCGGAGGGTATTCTACGAAACCCCTTCGTCCATTCCACATCCACATCGTGCCAAGTACCACTCGCAATACTCCACTCTTCGGTCCGGATCATCTTCATTAATAGCATGGACTAATCTTGGAATGTAACTTTTCCATTGACAGCGCTTCAAAATGCGTTGGACAGACGATTCTGAAATTCCTACCTCACGACTCGCTTGCCGCACAGATTTTCTTGGACTTTGGTGATACGTTTCCAGTACTCTTTCTTGCTTTGTGGGGCTTGTCGATGTCCGTGGTCTTCCGGAACGCTTCTCGTGGACATTCTGAACAGTTCCATCGGCTTCAAACTTATCTCTAATTCGAGTGATGGTAAGTCGCGTTGGTGGATCTGTTTGAAACTCCCTCCTAAACTGTCTTTGCACTTCAACTGCGTTTTCACACTTCCAGTAGCATTTTAGAATGAATTTCCTTTGTTCAAAGCTTAGTCTGACTGCCATTATTAATTCTAATGGGTTTAACTTGGAAAGAAAGAAACATCAATTGAGCTATCAGCTGTTAAAGTGTGTATACATTTTCTTGGGACGCCCTGTATAAAGGAAGAGATCGATCTGAGGCCAAAAATTATAGACCGGTGTCGCTTACATCTCATCTCACTAAAATATTTGAAAGAATAGTTAGACAGAAAATCTATGGCTTTTTGGAAACTCAGAAAAAATTAAGTGATAACCAACATGGATTTCTGTCAGGTAGGTCATGCCTATCACAACTAATGGAACACTTCAACGACATTATTGATGCACTGGAGAGTAGAGAAAACTTTAATGTAATATATACAGACTTTGCCAAAGCGTTCGACAAGTGTGACCATGAAATCATAATATATAAACTAAAATATATGGGAATAACAGGAAAAGTAGGGAAATGGGTATCTAATTTCCTTAGTGAGCGGCGGCATGCCGTTACAGCACAAGGAGCATTTTCATCAGAATCAGAGGTCCTCAGCTCAGTAGCAAAAGGAACAGAATTAGCTCCAGTACTCTTCATAATCATGCTAACTGGCATAGATGAGGACGTTACCAGAGACAGCACAATAACATCCTTTGCCGATGACACAAAGATCAGTAGAAAAATAAGAAACACAGAAGATATAGGATCTCTACAAACCGACATGAAGAGAATCTACAAGTGGACGGAAGACAACAATATGAAGTTTAACATTGAGAAATTTCAGCTGTTAGGTACGGAAAAAGAGAGGACCTAAAATCCACGGAATATTATACCCAAATGTACAGGAAATTCAGAGATATTCTAAAGCAAAAGATTTAGGAGTTGTAATGACTGATGATGCGAAATTTGAAACACAAAATACGATAGCAGTAAACAGAGCAAAGAGAATAACTGGGCAGATACTGAGAACCTTTAAACGATGGATAGGAATATAATGATTCCTCTACTGAAAACACTGATCATACCAAAACTGAAATGCTGCTCGGTCCTAACATCCCCATATAAAAAAGGATACATTAGACAACTAGATGGGATTCAGAGAAGCTTCATAGCCAAGATCAATGGGTGCAAAGAACTAAACTCCTGGGAAAGGTTACGCGAATTAAACCTATATTCACTGGAAAGGAGAAAAGAGAGATACACCATTATTTACACTTGGAAAATAATGGAGAAACTAGTCCATAATCTTACTCTGAACCCTGCAACTCCCCAAACAACAGTGGAAGGTAGAAAAGGAAGACTGTGTCGTGTTTCCAAATTAAAGGCTAGACAGGGAACATCCTTAACCCTGAAAGAAAATAGTTTTGTTGTGAGAGGACCAGAACTGTTTAATCAGCTGCCCAAAGACCTAAGGAACACGAGTGCTGTTGCAGTGGACATCTTCAAAAGAAGATTAGACGCCTGGCTCAGAACAATCCCCGATGAGCCGGGCGTACCTGGCTATGTGAGGTGGAGAGTACAAGAAACCAACTCACTACTTCACCAGACCAACTCGAAAGGAGGGGTGACAAGCTTAACCTTCGTGAAATGAGGATTCATCGCGCGGAACATTTGAAAGGTTGAAAGGTATATATATATATATATTAATAATAATAATAATAATAATAATGAGCCAAAACATTTGGGCTGTTCTTTCTGCATAGTCTTCCACCTTCCATTTTACTTATCAAAACGGCATCTCGTCAGTTAATGAGAACGATTCGACTAACAAACTTTGTGTATTGCTAATACTTTCATTGTTTTATTTCAAACTGGCACATGTTAGGTATAGGTAAGGAAATTTTAACCTTATTAGTATGTAAATATTTCAAAGCAGTATAGGTATTGGTACGGAAATAAGAATTTATCTTTTGCACCATGCATAGGATAGTTATGAAAAGTTTATCGCTCGCTTAGGAAAATTTAACAAATAAAAATTTAGTTTAACTCCAACATATAATGTAAATCATCAAATAATTTTGGGGAGAAAAATGTTAAAATGGCAAAGTTTTCGTACATTTTTTACAAAATTATTTAATATTTTGTGTGTCCACATTTTGCTTGAATGACTTCAGCGATTAGTTTTGAGCAATTTTTTAAAAGTTTCGACATCTTTCAATAGAAATTTTAGCCCATTCTTCTAAAAAAAATTGTTGAAATTTATTCAGATTCGAAGGGTTTCTCTTGAGGACAGGTTTTTTTTCAAGTCAAACCATAAATTCTCGATTAAATTGAGATCTGAGCTTTGACTTGGCCACTCAAGAAGTTTGAAATTCTTTTGTTGAAGCCATTTCATGGTGCTTTTACTTTTATGTTTTGGATCATTATTTTGTTGCAGTACCCAACTGCAACCCATTCGCACATCCCGAAATGAAGGCAATACATTTTCTTCTAAAATTTCCTGATATTTCTCCAAATTCAAGATTCCATCGATGACAACAAACCTTCCTGAAATAGAAGCTAAAGCATCTCCAAACAAGCCAACTACCACCACCACCACCATGTTCAACCGGAGGAAGGATTTTTTTCCTCTAATGTAGTATTTGATTTTCGCCAAACATACTGTTGTTCGATGTTCCCGAATAATTCAATTTTGGTCTCGTATGTCCAGAGAACTTTATTCCAGAAACCAAATCCATCATTTTGATGATCTTCGGCATAATTCAAACGAGCTTCTTTGTGCGCTTTTCTTAGCAGAGGTTTTCTTCGTGCACCTCTTCCATGCAGACCATTCTTTTTCAATGTACGACGACGTACAGTAGAGGGATGGTGGCAGATATCACCTGCAGTCACTCATGGATTCCCAGCAGTCATTCCTTCAATCCCTCTAGCTGTATGTTTGAAATTTTGCAAGGTCTTCCATATCTGGGTAGAGTTTTGATTGTTGAAAATCCTTTTCATTTCTTTATAACCGCAGCAACCGTTGTAAATGGAATTCGAAATTATTCTCCTATCTTTCTACATCTCTTTCCAGACTGGTGTGCAGCAATAACAGATCTCTTTAAGATCTGTTGACAGCTCTTTACCACGCTAACCCATTACTTACTAATAGCTTGTACAGTTACCCGTCTTCCATGAAGATTCACACAGAAAATTCCAGAATTTAGAATTGCCAGTTGTCTCTAATCAATAAATAGTCAACTACTGATAAAAATCGTAAATTCTTGAAGCCTGAGGTGGACACAAAGTATTAAATAATTTTGTAAATAAATGTATGAAAAATTTTGATTTTAATTTTTTTTGTTTTCCTGAAATTCTTTGATGTTTTACATTATATGCTGGAGTTAAACTAATTATTTTTTTACTTGTTAAATTTTTTCAAACGAACGGTAAACTTTACATCGTAACTATCTTACATGATGCAGAAGAGAAGAAACAAATATTACTGAAATGTTTCTATGTACGAATACTTATGATCGCCTTGTCTGTATACACACACACTATGTATATTGTTGCATGTATGAATGTTACGGAAAACGTTTTATAAACAGTTAATCTCTTGAGAAATTAGAATGGCTGAACTTTATTTTGTTTGGATTTATTTGGCTCTTTTGGGGCAAATTTCGCGGCTCACCTGCCTCTCAAAACTTCTGAAATCTTTTTCACGCATCAGCAAGCAAAATTTTGAAGTCGAAAAGGGATGCTGAATTATATATTGTACGTAATTACTGAAAGAGAATAACGAGAGAAAATACAGTCACTTTCCTATTTTCTTTGGTGATATATTTTTTTATATTTTTTCAGCGCTCTTCTTTGCGTACGTTTGAGAAAGCATTCAATATACAGTTTTTGTATAGGATTACTTTCCTTTTCTCGCATTTCTCTAATACAGAAATTTAAGTGCATAATTATAATTGTATTAATGATCGCGTTTAAAGATGTATAATTAAATCTTTTCATGTCAAACATATTTTAAAAACTCGGTGAATGCTCGCACGCACGCAGTAACCACTCGCAGCTTTCCAGTAAAGAAAGGCAACCGAGTGGCATGGCAATGTCAAAGTCATTGGTATGCATTTGAAAGTCGAATTTAATGGTTCCGACAATCATTCCTGCTGAAGAACGTGCAATAATAGCAGTGAATTTATTTTATCTTTATGCCATCAGATGTATGATAAAAAGTCTATAGAAATTTTCTGGATCAAAATTATAACATTTGGAGAAACATATACTACACTATTTATTTAACATACATACACTAAACATACAGAATTCATTTTCAAAGAATTTCTCTCTCTCTCTCTCTCTCTCTCTCTCTCTCTCTCTCTCTCTCTCATACTGAGAATAAAACTTTATATAAAACAATTAGAATCCCTCACACAGTGATAATTTAATTTGTAATAAGGGTTTATTTACAATTCAGTATTATAATTTTTTTTAAGATGACTCTCTTAAACTCAATTTGAGGTTTGCAGAAGCAGAGACTTTCTTGTGGGGGAGTGAGCTGGGAAAGTGGGCTATCCTTTTAAGAAATTTTTATCTTTGAGACGAAACCTAATTAGATCCACGCAGTTGCTTTTATAAGTAACTAGCTGGGGTACCCGGTATTTCCCGGAAATTTAAGAAAAAACACCACGTTCGAATATTACAGATAACTGAACTGAATGCCTGGTTAATAATTCAGATAACTGAATGCCCGGTTAGGTTAATTGAATGCCCGATTAGGCCAACTGAATGCCCCGTTAGGTCAACTGTGCGCCTTAACGATTGGTTAGGTTAAGTCGTGATATTTTCGTTAGTTTTAGCGAAAATATCACGACATAACCTAACCAATCGTCAAGGGCGTACAGTTGACCTACCTGGGTATTCAATTAACCGAGCATTCAATAATTTTCTTGTAGGTTTCGATTAATTTTAATTGGGCGGAATCCGTCTAGTGGGAGCTGAAAAAGTTCGGGACAGACATACAGACCAATAGACATCGTTCATTTCACCTTTATTTATATAGATTAGCCAATTCGCTGACTTTCTCTCTGCAATGATAAAAATCGCTTCAGAAACGCCCCATCAATATAAGTTTGGCTCTGGTAGTGTAATATACACTGATCTAATAATTTTAACATATGTTTATCGGTTCCACATATTGAATGACCTCGTCGTTAACTCGGTTAAATAATTTTTAATTATTTCTCATTTTAATGAAAGAAGTGTTTTATAGTGTCGGATTTTTTTTTCTGTTTTCAGACAATCATATTTGAAAGAATTTAACCCGAAGTATTTTTATATGGACCAACATTATTTCGTTGACGTGACACTTTATCCACAGATTTTCTGGTTTAGATTAAGTCAGATTAAGTTAGGTTAGGTTACGTAACGTTATTAAAGTGTAGCTGAAATTACCTATCGACGAAATGTGTACAGTGATGTACACATTGTAAGCAGGAAGGTTCCTTTCAGAATCAGGTTTCAAACTGGGGTCCGGATAGACACTAACAAGGAACTTACTGTCTCTCTTTTTAACTCTATATACGAGTACCAAAAAACTGTACCAAAAAGAGAACTCACACGGTCACTGTCAGGAACCGCTTATTACTTGGAACGTTGAAGTTACAGAAATTCTATTTAGGTACAGTGCTTCAATCTGGATGCTTTACGAACTTCACTGTCTAAAGTTCAACGAATTTCTAATAATTATTTTATCTTTAGGACATTTATTTTATTGTGTTTATCTATCTATCGACAGTATCTCTCTCTCTCTCTCTCTCTCTCTCTATATATATATATATACATACATACACATTTAACTGCAAACACGCAGTATAATTAACGTAAAGAACGACGCTTGTATAGGAGATATTCCGCGCAAGACGAGAGAGAGAGAACGAAACAAATGAAAAGATGAGGTAACCACCCGGGAATCGAACCCGGGATCTTCCGATTGCCGGTCAGATGCGATAACCATTACACCATGGGCCTCACTCTTCCAAATGCCGTAATTCCTCTACATACTCGCAGAAACCAATGCCCCAAGGGGGCACCTCCCGCATGCCGTAACATTATATACATTTAACTGCAAACACGCAGTATAATTAACGTAAAGAACGACGCTTGTATAGGAGATATTCCGCGCAAGACGAGAGAGAGAGAACGAAACAAATGAAAAAAATATGGTAACTACCCGGGAATCGAACCTGGGATCTTCCGATTGCCTGTCAGATGCGATAACCATTACACCATTGGCCTCACTCTTCCAAATGCCGTAATTCCTCTACATACTCGCAGAAACCAATGCCCCAAGTGGCATGTGTATATATATATATATATATACAGGGTGAGTCAAAAGTAGCGCCCGATTTCTGTCAGTTGATTGTTTGTTTGTCATTTGTATTACAGTGTACAAGAAGGTAGAAATAAATGAATGACATGTTTATCTGACCATTTATTCGGGGGAAAATTATTACGGAACTGTACCGGAACTGTATCTGCAAGACAATTATTAACAACATGACTTCCAAGAAAGAATCTGACAGCCAAAAAAACAGAAATCGGGCGCTACTTTTGACTCACCCTGTATATATACTGTGTATATATATATATATATACATATATATATATACTGTGTATTATATATATATATATATATAATATATATATATATATATATATATATATATATACTGTATATATATATATATATATATATATATATATATATATATATATATATGGGATGAATTTCACAATTAAACACATGAAATGAATGAATGATGCAAACCCACAAGGAAAAAGAAGAATGATTCCAAGACCTTTCGTTTATTCAGAAGTACACCTCCCTGACGAGGTGTACTTCTGAATGGGGAAGAGGGTTATGCAACAAGGGGGTGGGGGTTAGCCCCCCAAGTTTCATTAAGGGGGCGAGGGGTTTGGGGGGAGAGGGAGAATGACCTCCCCCCCCAAAGGGGTAACCCTAACGTGCCCTCGCCGTAGGCGATTTTGCAAAGGACAAGCCCCGCCCGTAGGGCATGGAGCCGAAGGCTCTGCTTATATATATGTAAAACTGTGGGTGATGGAAAAATTTCACTATTATTTTCGAAATCAGCACTAAAAAGTCATTAAGGAACACCCAACACTACCAGAGGAACAGAATCTTTGTTGAAGAGTGTAATTGAATATTTTTCCGTTTTTACAAAACAATATCACAGATAATGAAGCACTACAAAGACCCTTTACGTCTAAACTAATAATAACAAAAGATGAGATCCCTGAAACTGTATTCACTGGAAAGACAGTGCGAGCTTTTCTTAATAATATATGTATGGAAAATACTTCGAAAATCAGTTCCGCGATTGCAAAAGCGAAAAGAAATAAAAATGCGTACGAATGGCCGAAGAGGAAGGTTTTTTCATCGTTCCTAATGAGCAGGAACATCGGGAACCAAGATGGAAAATTAATTTTACATACGAAGCCCAAACCTTTTAATATCCTACCCCAATATTCCGCGTAATCTACCAAGTTTTTAGTTGATATAACATAAAAAAAGGAACTTCATCAATTTCCATGCCAGCCACGCGTGCCAAATTATGAGGGCAGGATGAGAGCAGAAAGCAACTCTCTCCTCCATCAAAGCGCACAAAATGAAGTGGATGCTGCAGAAGGCAGAAGGGTCAGTCGCTGGCAGTTCTGAACTTCCATTTGAAAAAATAAACCGATGTGAAAGAATTCAGTGGAAGTACTTTAATTTAAATTAATATATATTAAATATGAGTCCAAATTAGTATACTATAACGTTCCTGTATAGATTTATATTTACGAAGAAATAGACGCTCAAAATAATTAATAATTGTAAAATATAGCGTATATAATATGGAGAGCTCAATTTATATCCTTAATCAGCTTTTATAAGTTTATTTAATTGCTTATTTGTAGTTAAATTGCATTTCAAAAAATCTTTTCTCATTAGTTTGCATTAATCCTTAATGAGTCATTAGTATATTGTCTATTCATCCGAAATGAAAGTTTCACAGTTTCATTTCAGACAATTTCACTTCTGAAGAGAAAATGAACTTAATTTTGGGTTGAAGGAATTTGTTTTAAGTATTATAAAAAATTGTCATAATTACAGCCGCGTTATTAACAGTCTGAACAGCGAATGATTCATATTACAAAATCCCAAAATTGCTCTTGCAATTTCTGAGACGCGATTGTTATGTGATACAGTTCATAAACTCAAAGAAACGAGTTGGGAAGACTGAAACATATTCCATTTATGATAATTCCAGTCTGGACCATTCGACTTACTTTCAGTTCGACCTTATTCAGTCGCAGAATCTAGGCTCGTCTTTATATTCTATTCGATTAATTCAGCGCTCCATATAGGGTGGGAGAAATGTCTTTAAGGATTTTATACATACAACTATTTAGTTAACAACATTATATGGATAAGTGCTCAAATGATGAAACAAATCAAACAAGAAGTCTATAACAATTTTAGTCATATAAATATTTTGTTAAATTATAATTTAATCTTCAAAAAGTTCTCCATCCGATATGATACATTTGTGGATTCTCTATGTGAAACGCTTCATTGTTCTGAACATATCGAGTGGGATTATTTTCAGTTCTTCATCTATTCTCCAGTCAAGGGCATTCACATTTGGATAGACGAAATCAGGAGTGTAGAGTTTGTCACGCAAATAAACCCAAAGCCAGAAATCGCATGGGATTATATCAGGTGATCTGGCTGGCCACTCGATGGGACCTCCGCCGCCCAAGTAGATGCTTATCTTGCCGTAAGCTCCCAGTTGGAAACATCTGTTAGCGCGAAGAAATATTGTAGAATTTTCACTTGGATTCCCTCTGTATTTTAAAATTTTCACTTTAGCTTTAAATTTCTTTCTTACCTCTCAACCTCTTTTCTCTGCTTTGCTCTAAAACTTTCTCTTGTCTTTAAATTTTCTTACTTCTTTCAACCTTCCTTCTTAAACAGACAGCTTCGTTGGGACTAGCCGGTCTGTTGCTGTTTGGTGTCCTTTGTATTCCTTTGTATGTGTATTTGTACCTGGCAATAGCATTTCCATCCATCGTATCTCTCGATGTGTCAAAGGAAACGAGTCCTGAATAACCAATGCACGCCCAAACTGTTAGCGTAGCCGTTTTAACGGCAGCCGTCTATCAGAATCATGGTCGTATATGAGCTGAGAGTAAATGGGTTTGTAATCGTGGTACCCCTGTGATTTCAATATATTTACTACTGAAAATTTGGAAATATCCAATTCCTATACGACTTTTCTCGTTGAAGTTGTTGGATCGACTTGAAAAGTGGCGAGGACATTTTCTTTGTTGTTGTCTCCTGTCGCCTTTACTAGCCTTCCGCTTCTTGGACGATCTTTTACCAGGCTCCCTCTTTCCAAAAGTTTGAGCTTCCAGTATCGAAGAGTGGTTGCATTTGGTGGTGGTTTATTATATTTTTGTTGAGATAAACGTAGTTTCTTCACAATTATTATAAGAAATAGCCCGCGATAAAAGATACACTTTTTCTTCATTGCTGTATTCCATCCTTACTGACATAGCGCTGAGTAGGGCAAGGGCGTAGGGCCTTCCTGTTCTAGCCTAGGGTCATTCCTGGCCTTGTGTAGTTGCTTTGAAAAGTATTGCATACACTGCAGTGATATCATTGGAATTTACTTATTATAAACAAATTATTTGTATGTATAAAATCCTTAAAGACTTTTCTCCCATCCATATATTATAAACTCAAAGAGAAAAATAAAGGGAGATTCCAAGGCTTTGCCCATATTTAAACACCTCGGCAGGGAATTTTACGTGTTTAATTGTGAAATTCATTATATAATTTATATATATATATATATATATATATATATATATTTTTTTTTTTTTTTTTTTTTTTTTCAGTTTATAAGAACTAAAATTCCATAAAAATAAATTAATTGCACTTATTTGTATCTTCTTATGGGGTTCCATTTTCTTTTTGTTTTCAAATGTGACGGTGTTACAAGACAATATGTCTCATTATCCCTCAATTTTAAATAATTTGCAAGTTACTTGTATTGAGTAGACAGACAAAATAGATAAAAACCTTTCATATATCCGTGGTATTCTCTTTTATAGTAAAAATAATACAATAATTTACGTGTGAAAAATACTTGAAAAATCTGCTCGAAATTGTAGAAACAAAATAAAAACATACTGTATACAGCTGCCGGACAAGACGATTTTGCATCATCCTCAATGCAAGAGGAGAGGGAGGCTTGCAAACAAAGATTAAAAAACTTTCCCAAAGCATTCGAGGTCTCAAAGGATTTAATAATTTCCCGAAAAAGCAGCAAAATCTTAAAATATTTTGTAAACAACATTCAGAAATCGACTTTTAAATTACTAAGCCAAGCCCATATCCAGCCATGTGTGGCAAACAAACTACGAGAACAGGATGAAAGTGGACAGTAACTCTGTCCTTCATTTTATCCCAAAAACAAAACTTTGAAAAGACTTTGGCTTTGACGACTAAATGATTATTTATGGACGGTTGATCAGTTTGGTTTAAAATCATTCCACTAAACCAGGGGTTCTTAAACTCTGGGTCGCGACCCAAACTTGGGTTATTAAATTGTCATTTATCATTTATTTATGTTATCCCTAATCATTTTACCATTACTATTCATTTTATTATTTATTACGAGTGAACTGTTTGAAGGCATTGGTCGCCGAGCTAGCTCCGAGACCAAAATTTGGATCGCAGCCTAAGAAGGTTAAGAACCCCTGCACTAAACAAACGTGTATTTATGACGTTGATCCCAATGTTACCTAC
Source organism: Bathynomus jamesi (assembly GCA_023014485.1). NCBI lineage: Eukaryota > Metazoa > Arthropoda > Malacostraca > Isopoda > Cirolanidae > Bathynomus > Bathynomus jamesi. The sequence continues at coordinate 56,027 of JAJOZX010005603.1, forward strand.
GGCCAGCTCAGTAGGTAACATCGTTTCCCTATAAGCCAACTGAGGCCGAGGGTTCGAATCCCGATGGTGCTGGTAATAAAGAATGATCCAGGAGCTAGTGCAATGAGTCGCCTTAGTTTGCTGAGCTGAGTATTCATCGACTCTCTTGACTGATAACCTAACTAAGGTTATTCATTTCATTCCCAAAACTCTAAACAGTCAGCAGTATTTTGGTAAAATTTCAGTATTTTGGTAAAATTATCATCAGCTCTTTAAATGACAACTCAGGCACAAGAAAACACTATCGAAGTTTCTGCGTTAAAGCAAACATGATTATAAGAAACTCCAGATTATGTGCAATTGAAGCTGAATACACTTTCTTTCGTACTTTTTGCCCTGATATTTATGGGCAGCTACTTTGAGTTAATTATAAAAAAAAGTTCTGACAAATCTTAAAATTTGTTTTATAAAAATCCCTCGCAACGATGCACAAGTTACCTCCAAAATAATCAGTTCGCAAATGTTTGCAAACCACAATGTGTGGAGTCTTGATTAGATAACTAGACATACCCCATAAAGTCTAATGCAAAGAATTAAAAATTCAGATAAAGAAATTATCAAAGTATCTATCAACCCTGCCCTATACACGCCTCGGTGGTGTAGTGGTTAGCGTCGCTGACTACGAATCCATCGGACCGGAGATCGAGACCCAGTGTAGCAGGCCATATTACATCCCCGCCAGATTAACCCCAGGGGTGGTATCTGGCCTAGGCTATTTTAAACCCAGGGTATAAACTGGCCTAGGCCAGATACCACCCTGGGGGTTAATCTGGCCGAGGCTGTTCTACACTCCCCCAGGCTAGAATACACCCCTTACAGTTTCAACAAAGTGGGTCACAAAATGTGAAGAAAAAATTAATTATTTTATTAACATTATTTCATTGACTTACTACAGGTATTAGTATATACAAAACTGAAAACATCTGCCACGGAGAAAGGCGAGTAACCCATTGCTCATGTCGGGTTAACATCATGAAAAAGAAAAAACTATAGTGTTTGTCATTTACCATTACTTTTTCGGACTACAGTGGATTTAATTTTCGCAGCAGCGTTCCTTGTTCCATGTACGGTGTGTGTGTGTAACACACACACACACACACACCACATATATATATATATATATATTATATATATATATACAATATATACACACACATACATATATATATATATATATATATATATATATATATATATATATATATATATATACAGTATATATAAAGTACCTCAAACAGCTACGTAGAATGTGTAGCAGCAAACGTTGAAAAATTAAATATGGTGGCATTGTAATGTACAGATCCCCGAACACTTCAACCTCCAAATTCTCTGATTCCATTTCAGAGGTAAGAAATTGGGTAAAAGATCCACACTCTCCAACCCCAAATATTTTTTTTTGTGGTGATTTTAATTTTCCATTCATGAAATATAAAAGTATAGGAAAAAATATATGCGTACACCAGGACAAGGGGAGCACACGGGAAGACCAGGAGCAGGTAAAAATGCTACTAGCTCTGGCTGATGAATTTATGTTAACACAAGAAATAACAGAAAACTAGAAAAAACAACTGCCTAGATTTGGTGTTCACAAACAACATCAACCTAATTGATAATGTAAAAATATCTCCAACTATAATATCGGATCACAACATTATTGAAATAACAACCAATATAAAAGCAACAAGAAAGGAAAGAACACGAACATGGCTTCCGACGCTCAGGCGATGGCGGTTATTTTTAATAACTTTTTTGCGACAGTTTCTACCGTAGAAGACGTCAATAATGTCCTCGATGTGGACGATATCGTTCCATTTAGCAGCGAGACTATTTTGGATGAAATAACTATTTACGAGGGTGAGATTGCGCATTATATCGATAAGCTAAAATTTAGCAAGGCTCCAGGCTCTGACAATTTGTATCCTAGACATCTGAAAGATTTGAAAGACTTTATCGTAGGCCCCTTAACGAAGCTCTTTAATCGGTCACTGGAAACAGGGATTATTCCTGAAGACTTCAAATTAAATAAAGTCACGCCCATTTTTAAAAAAGGCGACCGCACAGTAGCTACCAATTATGGGCCCATTAGCTTAACGTCAATTGTCGGTAAACTTTTGGAATCCGTAGTTAAGGATCGCATCATCGATCACTTATCAAGTCGCGATTTGATTAATAGTAGTCAGCATTGGTTTCGACGACAGAGATCTTGTTTAACTAATTTGTTAGAATTTCATAACGAAATAGTGCGCGAATACGATAGGCATAGAGCAGCTGACGTTATTTATTTAGATTTTAGAAAAGCGTTCGATACAGTTCCGCATAGAAGATTAATTGCGAAGGTCAAAGCGCGCGGTATACGCGGTCAGGTAGCTAACTAGTTAGAGGAATGGCTTCGTGCTAGGAGACAGAGGGACGTTGTTAATGGTAGTGAATCGGGGTGGTTGGATGTAGGTAGCGGTGTCCCACAGGGTTCAGTGTCAGGCCCATTGCTGTTCGTAGTTTACATTAACGACATAGATGTAGGATTGACTAGTAACGTGTCAAAATTCGCGGACGATACTAAAATAGGCGGTAAGGTTATTAACGAGTACGATAGAAATAGGCTCCAAGACGATGTAAATAGGATTATGGAGTGGCAGATGCAATTGAACGTAGACAAATGTAAAATTTTGCATATAGGTTCTCGTAACAATAATTTCACGTACACGATGGATGATAGAGAGTTAGCGAGCATTGACGAGGAAGTAGATTTAGGCGTACGAGTATCTAAGGATTTAAAAGTTAGGAACCAGTGCCTGGAGTCTTGCGCAGAAGCTAATAGGATGTTAGGCTTCATAGCGCGTAATTTCGGATTTAAATCGAAGAATATTATATTGCCCCTTTACAAGTCCCTAGTCAGGCCTTATTTAGAATATGCCGTTCAGCTTTGGTGCCCGTATTTGCGTGAGGATATTGATAGGTTAGAAAGGGTTCAGCGTCGCGCCACGAAACTAATTCCGTCATTGCGCAACAAGCCTTATGAAGATAGGATTAAAGAGTTAGACTTGTATTCACTCGAAACTAGGAGATTAAGGGGGGAGCTTATTGAAGTTTTCAAAATCGTTAATAAAATCGATAACGTAAATTTTGACAAACTGTTCACTTTCGATAATAGCAATACCCGTAATAACGGATTTAAGTTGCGTGGCAGACGTTTCATTACTAATATCGCTGAAAACTTCTTTACGTTTAAAGTAATTGATAAATGGAATAATCTTCCCGCGTCAGTCGTTAACTCTACCAGCGTTAATATGTTTAAAAACCGTTTAGATAGGCATTTTAAAAATATTAACGTTGTTTAAAATTAAAAAAACAATTAGCAACAGGAGCTCTGGGGGTGGTAGCCGAGGTTGAGTCTGTTGACGATTAATGACAGCTTGTGACATGCCAGCGTGTGATATGCCAGCAATAAAATTATTACTATAAAAAAAAAAATTAGACGAACACGAACGTAGCTGTAGCTCGTAGCGTAAACTAACCCACTTTTTGTTATACTCTACCTATTTTTTTTCCTTTTCTTTTCCTCTCTTTACTTGCATGTCTGTAGTTTGCATGGTATGACAGTGAGTTAAGACTGTGTTTGCATGGTTTGTAAGCGTTCATATTTTACCTCTTTCATCTTTCACCTCTTTCCTATTCTGTTCGACTATTTTTCCTACTTGTCGGCAGTGGCTGACGGATGATGATGGGGAGTGTTTCTTTCTCTTTTTCTGAATGAGTGTTAACCCACGAATGATAGGTTTTGCTACTTAGTTAACCCCTTATTCTCCTTTTTTAACCCTCCTCTTTCCTTTCTCTCGGGCTAACCTTAGAGTGGATCTTAGGGTCTTTGTTAGCCTTAGCTTCTGTAGATCTGTAGAACAACAGAAAGAAGCAAATTCGAAATTTTTAATTTTCACTCCAAAGCTATAAACTGGGAAGATGTTGCATCCAACATGGAAGTAATAGATTGGCAATCCATCTTCGAGGCCAACGGAAGAGATGCTAACGACCTTAGAGGAGAAGACGCTGGAAATTGTGGAAAGACATGTCCCAAAAATACAGCAAAAAGAAAAGAGAAGCTGGTTCGAGAGACAAAAGAGGTCGTTGTTCCGTAAGAGAAAAAAGAGTGACTGCAAAATTAAGTAACTGTGAAGATAACAACATCAGAAAAATATTAAATGATAAACTGCAGAGTATCGATTGCGTCATACAGGAACTAATTGAGAAGCACACAGAAAAAGAAGAAGGTGACGCTATAAAGGCAATAAAGGTTAACTCAAAGTACTTCTATAATTTTGCAAAAAGGAAGTCGAAAAACCATGCGACTATTGGACCTTTGAAAAATGAAGGCAGTGCTTTATCTGATGATCTAAAAGGAGTATCCAAAATATTAAGAGCTCAGTACGAATCATGTTTCAATATCCCAAAAACTGACAAACTTATATACGATAGAAACCCGTTCTTTGAAGACGAACTACAAGGGGAAAGTATAACCGACTTCGACTTTACGACAGATGATATTACACAAACTATAGGGAAACTAAAAGCACACTCAGCGGGAGGACCGGACAAATGGAATGCAACACTGATCAAAAACTGCAAGAATGCAATCGCTGAACCCCTATATTGGATATGGAGACGATCACTAGACAAGGGAGAAATTCCGGGCATCCTGAAGAGCGCGAACATAGTCCCAATATAGAGGGCGTCCCAAAAAAATGTATACACACTTTAAATACTTATAAAGGCAGTGTTTATTAAAATACATTTCATTTTCAAAATGTAATAGAATCTAGACATTATTTAATTGTTTTGTCAACGCCTGTTTTCAAACTGACGTCCGTTCTGGTCCAGGCACTGCTGATAACGCGAAGCAATGGAATCGCAAACATCACGAAACATTTCGTTTGGTATTTGTGTGCATTCTCGTTCAATGGCTGCTCTCAATTCAGCGACTGTTGCAGGTTTTATAGCGTAGACTTTGTCTTTTAAGTATCCCCATAAAAAAAGTCTAGTGGTGTGAGGTCTGGTGAACGCGGAGGGTATTCTACGAAACCCCTTCGTCCATCCACATCCACATCGTGCCAAGTACCACTCGCAATACTCCACTCTTCGGTCCGGATCATCTTCATTAATAGCATGGACTAATCTTGGAATGTAACTTTTCCATTGACAGCGCTTCAAAATGCGTTGGACAGACGATTCTGAAATTCCTACCTCACGACTCGCTTGCCGCACAGATTTTCTTGGACTTTGGTGATACGTTTCCAGTACTCTTTCTTGCTTTGTGGGGCTTGTCGATGTCCGTGGTCTTCCGGAACGCTTCTCGTGGACATTCTGAACAGTTCCATCGGCTTCAAACTTATCTCTAATTCGAGTGATGGTAAGTCGCGTTGGTGGATCTGTTTGAAACTCCCTCCTAAACTGTCTTTGCACTTCAACTGCGTTTTCACACTTCCAGTAGCATTTTAGAATGAATTTCCTTTGTTCAAAGCTTAGTCTGACTGCCATTATTAATTCTAATGGGTTTAACTTGGAAAGAAAGAAACATCAATTGAGCTATCAGCTGTTAAAGTGTGTATACATTTTCTTGGGACGCCCTGTATAAAGGAAGAGATCGATCTGAGGCCAAAAATTATAGACCGGTGTCGCTTACATCTCATCTCACTAAAATATTTGAAAGAATAGTTAGACAGAAAATCTATGGCTTTTTGGAAACTCAGAAAAAATTAAGTGATAACCAACATGAATTTCGGTCAGGTAGATCATGCCTATCACAACTAATGGAACACTTCAACGACATTATTGATGCACTGGAGAGTAGAGAAAACTATAATGTAATATATACAGACTTTGCCAAAGCGTTCGACAAGTGTGACCATGAAATCATAATATATAAACTAAAATATATGGGAATAACAGGAAAAGTAGGGAAATGGGTATCTAATTTCCTTAGTGAGCGGCGGCATGCCGTTACAGCACAAGGAGCATTTTCATCAGAATCAGAGGTCCTCAGCTCAGTAGCAAAAGGAACAGAATTAGCTCCAGTACTCTTCATAATCATGCTAACTGGCATAGATGAGGACGTTACCAGAGACAGCACAATAACATCCTTTGCCGATGACACAAAGATCAGTAGAAAAATAAGAAACCCAGAAGATATAGGATCTCTACAAACCGACATGAAGAGAATCTACAAGTGGACGGAAGACAACAATATGAAGTTTAACACTGAGAAATTTCAGCTGTTAGGTACGGAAAAAGAGAGGACCTAAAATCCACGGAATATTATACCCAAATGTACAGGAAATTCAGAGATATTGCAAAAGATTTAGGAGTTGTAATGACTGATGATGCGAAATTTGAAACACAAAATACGATAGCAGTAAACAGAGCAAAGAGAATAACTGGGCAGATACTGAGAACCTTTAAACGAAGGGATAGAAATATAATGATTCCTCTACTGAAAACACTGATCATACCCAAACTGAAATGCTGCTCGGTCCTAACATCCCGATATAAAAAAGGATACATTAGACAACTAGATGGGATTCAGAGAAGCTTCATAGCCAAGATCAATGGGTGCAAAGAACTAAACTCCTGGGAAAGGTTACGCGAATTAAACCTATATTCACTGGAAAGGAGAAAAGAGAGATACACCATTATTTACACTTGGAAAATAATGGAGAAACTAGTCCCTAATCTTACTCTGAACCCTGCAACTCCCCAAACAACAGTGGAAGGTAGAAAAGGAAGACTGTGTCGTGTTTCCAAATTAAAGGCTAGACAAGGAACATCCTTAACCCTGAAAGAAAATAGTTTTGTTGTGAGAGGACCAGAACTGTTTAATCAGCTGCCCAAAGACCTAAGGAACACGAGTGCTGTTGCAGTGGACATCTTCAAAAGAAGATTAGACGCCTGGCTCAGAACAATCCCCGATGAGCCGGGCGTACCTGGCTATGTGAGGTGGAGAGTACAAGAAACCAACTCACTACTTCACCAGACCAACTCGAAAGGAGGGGCGACAAGCTTGACCTTCGTGAAATGAGGATTCATCGCGCGGAACATTTGAAAGGTTGAAAGGTATATATATATATATATTAATAATAATAATAATAATAATGAGCCAAAACATTTGGGCTGTTCTTTCTGCATAGTCTTCCACCTTCCATTTTACTTATCAAAAAGGCATCTCGTCAGTTAATGAGAACGATTCGACTAACAAACTTTGTGTATTGCTAATACTTTCATTGTTTTATTTCAAACTGGCACATGTTAGGTATAGGTAAGGAAATTTTAACCTTATTAGTATGTAAATATTTCAAAGCAGTATAGGTATTGGTACGGAAATAAGAATTTATCTTTTGCACCATGCATAGGATAGTTATGAAAAGTTTATCGCTCGCTTAGGAAAATTTAACAAATAAAAATTTAGTTTAACTCCAACATATAATGTAAATCATCAAATAATTTTGGGGAGAAAAATGTTAAAATGGCAAAGTTTTCGTACATTTTTTACAAAATTATTTAATATTTTGTGTGTCCACATTTTGCTTGAATGACTTCAGCGATTAGTTTTGAGCAATTTTTTAAAAGTTTCGACATCTTTCAATAGAAATTTTAGCCCATTCTTCTAAAAAAAATTGTTGAAATTTATTCAGATTCGAAGGGTTTCTCTTGAGGACAGGTTTTTTTCAAGTCAAACCATAAATTCTCGATTAAATTGAGATCTGAGCTTTGACTTGGCCACTCAAGAAGTTTGAAATTCTTTTGTTGAAGCCATTTCATGGTGCTTTTACTTTTATGTTTTGGATCATTATTTTGTTGCAGTACCCAACTGCAACCCATTCGCACATCCCGAAATGAAGGCAATACATTTTCTTCTAAAATTTCCTGATATTTCTCCAAATTCAAGATTCCATCGATGACAACAAACCTTCCTGAAATAGAAGCTAAAGCATCTCCAAACAAGCCAACTACCACCACCACCACCATGTTCAACCGGAGGAAGGATTTTTTTCCTCTAATGTAGTATTTGATTTTCGCCAAACATACTGTTGTTCGATGTTCCCGAATAATTCAATTTTGGTCTCGTATGTCCAGAGAACTTTATTCCAGAAACCAAATCCATCATTTTGATGATCTTCGGCATAATTCAAACGAGCTTCTTTGTGCGCTTTTCTTAGCAGAGGTTTTCTTCGTGCACCTCTTCCATGCAGACCATTCTTTTTCAATGTACGACGACGTACAGTAGAGGGATGGTGGCAGATATCACCTGCAGTCACTCATGGATTCCCAGCAGTCATTCCTTCAATCCCTCTAGCTGTATGTTTTGAAATTTTGCAAGGTCTTCCATATCTGGGTAGAGTTTTGATTGTTGAAAATCCTTTTCATTTCTTTATAACCGCAGCAACCGTTGTAAATGGAATTCGAAATTATTCTCCTATCTTTCTACATCTCTTTCCAGACTGGTGTGCAGCAATAACAGATCTCTTTAAGATCTGTTGACAGCTCTTTACCACGCTAACCCATTACTTACTAATAGCTTGTACAGTTACCCGTCTTCCATGAAGATTCACACAGAAAATTCCAGAATTTAGAATTGCCAGTTGTCTCTAATCAATAAATAGTCAACTACTGATAAAAATCGTAAATTCTTGAAGCCTGAGGTGGACACAAAGTATTAAATAATTTTGTAAATAAATGTATGAAAAATTTTGCATTTTAATTTTTTTTTGTTTTCCTGAAATTCTTTGATGTTTTACATTATATGCTGGAGTTAAACTAATTATTTTTTTACTTGTTAAATTTTTTCAAACGAACGGTAAACTTTACATACTCGTAACTATCTTATGCATGATGCAGAAGAGAAGAACAAATATTACTGAAATGTTTCTATGTACGAATACTTATGATCGCCTTGTCTGTATACACACACACTATGTATATTGTTGCATGTATGAATGTTACGGAAAACGTTTTATAAACAGTTAATCTCTTGAGAAATTAGAATGGCTGAACTTTATTTATTGTTTGGATTTATTTGGCTCTTTTGGGGCAAATTTCGCGGCTCACCTGCCTCTCAAGACTTCTGAAATCTTTTTCACGCATCAGCAAGCAAAATTTTGAAGTCGAAAAGGGATGCTGAATTATATATTGTACGTAATTACTGAAAGAGAATAACGAGAGAAAATACAGTCACTTTCCTATTTTCTTTGGTGATATATTTTTTTATATTTTTTCAGCGCTCTTCTTTGCGTACGTTTGAGAAAGCATTCAATATACAGTTTTTGTATAGGATTACTTTCCTTTTCTCGCATTTCTCTAACACAGAAATTTAAGTGCATAATTATAATTGTATTAATGATCGCGGTTAAAGATGTATAATTAAATCTTTTCATGTCAAACATATTTTAAAAACTCGGTGAATGCTCGCACGCACGCAGTAACCACTCGCAGCTTTCCAGTAAAGAAAGGCAACCGAGTGGCATGGTAATGTCAAAGTCATTGGTATGCATTTGAAAGTCGAATTTAATGGTTCCGACAATCATTCCTGCGGAAGAACGTGCAATAATAGCAGTGAATTTATTTTATCTTTATGCCATCAGATGTATGATAAAAAGTCTATAGAAATTTTCTGGATCAAAATTATAACATTTGGAGAAACATATACTACACTATTTATTTAACATACATACACTAAACATACAGAATTCATTTTCAAAGAATTTCTCTCTCTCTCTCTCTCTCTCTCTCTCTCTCTCTCTCTCTCTCTCATACTGAGAATAAAACTTTATATAAAACAATTAGAATCCCTCACACAGTGATAATTTAATTTGTAATAAGGGTTTATTTACAATTCAGTATTATAATTTTTTTTAAGATGACTCTCTTAAACTCAATTTGAGGTTTGCAGAAGCAGAGACTTTCTTGTGGGGGAGTGAGCTGGGAAAGTGGGCTATCCTTTTAAGAAATTTTTATCTTTGAGACGAAACCTAATTAGATCCACGCAGTTGCTTTTATAAGTAACTAGCTGGGGTACCCGGTATTTCCCGGAAATTTAAGAAAAAACACCACGTTCGAATATTACAGATAACTGAACTGAATGCCTGGTTAATAATTCAGATAACTGAATGCCCGGTTAGGTTAATTGAATGCCCGATTAGGCCAACTGAATGCCCCGTTAGGTCAACTGTGCGCCTTAACGATTGGTTAGGTTAAGTCGTGATATTTTCGTTAGTTTTAGCGAAAATATCACGACATAACCTAACCAATCGTCAAGGGCGTACAGTTGACCTACCTGGGTATTCAATTAACCGAGCATTCAATAATTTTCTTGTAGGTTTCGATTAATTTTAATTGGGCGGAATCCGTCTAGCGGGAGCTGAAAAAGTTCGGGACAGACATACAGACCAATAGACATCGTTCATTTCACCTTTATTTATATAGATTAGCCAATTCGCTGACTTTCTCTCTGCAATGATAAAAATCGCTTCAGAAACGCCCCATCAATATAAGTTTGGCTCTGGTAGTGTAATATACACTGATCTAATAATTTTAACATATGTTTATCGATTCCACATATTGAATGACCTCGTCGTTAACTCGGTTAAATAATTTTTAATTATTTCTCATTTTAATGAAAGAAGTGTTTTATAGTGTCGGATTTTTTTTTCTGTTTTCAGACAATCATATTTGAAAGAATTTAACCCGAAGTATTTTTATATGGACCAACATTATTTCGTTGACGTGACACTTTATCCACAGATTTTCAGGTTTAGATTAAGTCAGATTAAGTTAGGTTAGGTTACGTAACGTTATTAAAGTGTAGCTGAAATTACCTATCGACGAAATGTGTACAGTGATGTACACATTGTAAGCAGGAAGGCTCCTTTCAGAATCAGGTTTCAAACTGGGGTCCGGATAGACACTAACAAGGAACTTACTTCTCTCTTTTTAACTCTATATACGAGTACCAAAAAACTGTACCAAAAAGAGAACTCACACGGTCACTGTCAGGAACCGCTTATTACTTGGAACGTTGAAGTTACAGAAATTCTATTTAGGTACAGTGCTTCAATCTGGATGCTTTACGAACTTCACTGTCTAAAGTTCAACGAATTTCTAATAATTATTTTATCTTTAGGACATTTATTTTATTGTGTTTATCTATCTATCGACAGTATCTCTCTCTCTCTCTCTCTCTCTCTCTCTATATATATATATATATACATACATACACATTTAACTGCAAACACGCAGTATAATTAACGTAAAGAACGACGCTTGTATAGGAGATATTCCGCGCAAGACGAGAGAGAGAGAACGAAACAAATGAAAAGATGAGGTAACCACCCGGGAATCGAACCCGGGATCTTCCGATTGCCGGTCAGATGCGATAACCATTACACCATGGGCCTCACTCTTCCAAATGCCGTAATTCCTCTACATACTCGCAGAAACCAATGCCCCAAGGGGGCACCTCCCGCATGCCGTAACATTATATACATTTAACTGCAAACACGCAGTATAATTAACGTAAAGAACGACGCTTGTATAGGAGATATTCCGCGCAAGACGAGAGAGAGAGAACGAAACAAATGAAAAAATAAGGTAACCACCCGGGAATCGAACCCGGGATCTTCCGATTGCCGGTCAGATGCGATAACCATTACACCATGGGCCTCACTCTTCCAAATGCCGTAATTCCTCTACATACTCGCAGAAACCAATGCCCCAAGGGGGCACCTCCCGCATGCCGTAACATTATATACATTTAACTGCAAACACGCAGTATAATTAACGTAAAGAACGACGCTTTCTGCGAGTATGTAGAGGAATTACGGCATTTGGAAGAGTGAGGCCCATGGTGTAATGGTTATCGCATCTGACCGGCAATCGGAAGATCCCGGGTTCGATTCCCGGGTGGTTACCTCATTTTTTAATTTGTTTCGTTCTCTCTCTCTCGTCTTGCGTGGAATATCTCCTATACAAGCGTCGTTCTTTACGTTAATTATACTGCGTGTTTGCAGATAAATGTATATAATGTTACGGCATGCGGGAGGTGCCCCCTTGGGGCATTGGTTTCTGCGAGTATGTAGAGGAATTACCGCATTTGGAAGAGTGAGGCCCATGGTGTAATGGTTATCGCATCTGACCGGCAATCGGAAGATCCCGGGTTCGATTCCCGGGTGGTTACCTCATTTTTTCATTTGTTTCGTTCTCTCTCTCTCGTCTTGCGCGGAATATCTCCTATACAAGCGTCGTTCTTTACGTTAATTATACTGCGTGTTTGCAGTTAAATGTATATAATGTTACGGCATGCGGGAGGTGCCCCCTTGGGGCATTGGTTTCTGCGAGTATGTAGAGGAATTACGGCATTTGGAAGAGTGAGGCCCATGGTGTAATGGTTATCGCATCTGACAGGCAATCGGAAGATCCCGGGTTCGATTCCCGGGTGGTTACCTCATTTTTTCATTTGTTTCGTTCTCTCTCTCTCGTCTTGCGCGGAATATCTCCTATACAAGCGTCGTTCTTTACGTTGATATATATATATATATAATATATATATATATATATATATATATACGGTATATATAATGTCTCCACAATTTTCAACATAAATAAGAGTATCAACGATTGTCATAAAAGTCCAAATTTTTAAGAGGGGAGGCATCAACCCTCTCTGCAGTGTTGTCATTTTTTTTTAATTGAATTACATTGCCCTGAGCTGTAAGAATTGTTTAAAAAATTATAGTATTTTAGTAAAGCCAATGGCATGTGAGTTAAGATACAATGCATAATTTGTATCTGGCACGTCGGGATTGATAGGACTGTGACGTAGGCTATTCTACCCAAAAGGGCATCTATATTTCCAATTATGTTTGTTTTGAATAGTTTGGGCGAAAAAAAGGAGTGCAATTGCAAAAGAAATGTTGCAAATGTTGATCATTGTTGCAAACGGAATGTTGCAATGGGTTATGCAACAAAGGGGGAGGGGTATGCAACAAGGGGAGGGGTTATCCTCTAAGTTGCAATGAAGGGGGGAGCTTTGGGGGAGAAGGGAGGATGACCTCCACCCTATGGGGTAACCTTAACCTAAGAGAGGGAGAGAAAGGAGAAGGAGGAGGGTCTTTGGAGGAGAAGATGGGATGTCCTCACCCCCCCAAAGGGAAATCCTAGCCCAAGTTTTAACCTAAGAAGTCGAGAGAGAGAGTGAGAGAGAGAGAGATGTTCGCCTAGCTACAACCAGACGCATAATGAGCGTCCAGGGGATCGGCAGCTGTTATATAGATGGGTGGAGTTGCCAGATACCACTAATTTAATCATTTGTTTATATATGGGGGGGGGATTGCCAGAGACCACTATTTATTTTAATTATTTATTTATATATAGATGGGTTGCCATTTGTTGTTTTTATTCATTTATTTATGGAGACTTGCCAGATAACACCATTCTACTTATTTATTTATATATAGATGAGTTTCCAGAGACTCCTATATAATTTAATTATATGCAGGGTTGCTACTTATTTATTTATTTATTAAAGGCAAGAGAGGGAGACGTTCTCCTTAATTTGCTCAGCAAAAGAATTAATTTAATACATTTAAACGCAAAACGATCCCCAATATTAACAATAAAAGAAATACACTTGACTCTTTATATTAATCCATGGCTTAGCAAAAGAAATAAATAAAGCACCACTACAATATTAATAGTAAAAGAAATACACAGGGCTCTTCATATTGTACATTATTCCAATAACATATTCTATAAGAATAATATTTAATTTACCTATAATTCGAAAGACCCGAATCACTTTCATTTATTCTAAAGCCAAACCGAAAGTGTCTATTTATTTTTGTCAATCATCTCTTACATAAAATGTCTTCAAAAACAGCATTTCTTTTTATTCCAAGAAAGACAAAAATGCTCGAATTGTTCATTCTCACGAAGGTCAAGCTTTTCACTCCACGTTAGACCTACAGTTTAACGTGGAATCCAAACAACCATCAGCCCAGCGTCTTAGCTACTAGGTCACCCAGGGTATCCGCGCCGTCTGCCGTCGCCGGGTCTCGAGCCCTTGGCGAATGGATTCATAGTCAGCTACCCTAACCACTGAGGCGTGACATTGAATGAAAAACAATTGGTAGAAAAATGCAAGCAATATAATAATTACACACTGTATATATATATATATATATATATATATATATATATATATATATATATATATATATATATATATCAATCAGGGCGTCCCAAAAAAATGTATACACACTTTAACAGCTGATAGCTCAATTGATGTTTCTTTCTTTCCAAGTTAAACCCATTAGAATAAATAATGGCAGTCAGACTAAGCTTTGAACAAAGGAAATTCATTCTAAAATGCTACTGGAAGTGTGAAAACGCAGTTGAAGTGCAAAGACAGTTTAGGAGGGAGTTTCAAACAGATCCACCAACGCGACTTACCATCACTCGAATTAGAGATAAGTTTGAAGCCGATGGAACTGTTCAGAATGTCCACAAGAAGCGTTCCGGAAGACCACGGACATCGACAAGCCCCACAAAGCAAGAAAGAGTACTGGAAACGTATCACCAAAGTCCAAGAAAATCTGTGCGGCAGGCGAGTCGTGAGGTAGGAATTTCAGAATCGTCTGTCCAACGCATTTTGAAGCGCTGTCAATGGAAAAGTTACATTCCAAGATTAGTCCATGCTATTAATGAAGATGATCCGGACCGAAGAGTGGAGTATTGCTAGTGGTACTTGGCACGATGTGGATGTGGATTGGACGAAGGGGTTTCGTAGAATACCCTCCGCGTTCACCAGACCTCACACCACTAGACTTTTCTTTATGGGGATACTTAAAAGACAAACTCTACGCTATAAAACCTGCAACAGTCGCTGAATTGAGAGCAGCCATTGAACGAGAATGCACACAAATACCAAACGAAATGTTTCGTGATGTTTGCGATTCCATTGCTTCGCGTTATCAGCAGTGCCTGGACCAGAACGGACGTCAGTTTGAAAACAGGCGTTGACAAAACAATTAAATAATATCTGTAGATTCTATTACATTTTGAAAATGAAATGTATTTTAATAAACACTGCCTTTATAAGTATTTAAAGTGTGTATACATTTTTTTGGGACGCCCTGTATATATTATTTTTTTTTAAATAATCGAGTTCCCGAAAACTATATATACTTTTATATTATTATTCTATATTTTCTTTATAAAGAAAATTCCGCGAAATCAAAGTAATTGCAAAGAAGAGGAATCGCAGTTCTTTATTCATTTTTTTTTTAAATAATTTCAATTAAATTTAATATGTACTTTGTTGCTAGTATATTAAATTTGACAATAAACAATATAAATATTTTCATAGAATAAAATTTTAACAGTCTAAATACTTTTGTCAAACCTTTTGTCGGAGAGATAGAGTGTAACATTCTATACACAACAAGTGAATCACCGACCAAAAACCAAGAAGGTTACAATGGAATGCGGTTTGACACAATTACACCTCCAAAAACTCGTTTCCGTCTCATCTCGCTCGTATTATTATTATTATCTTCATTATTATTACTATTATACATTTTTTTTAAATTAACACACACACACACACACAAACACAATTTTGAAGTACTCAACAACTGGAACTGACTGGAATTGGAATTGATTCAAATTAAAATTACTTTTGCAAATGAAGGTAAAACTGAATTTAAAATTCTAATATATATATATATATATATATATATATATATATATATATATATTATATATATATATATGGATTCGTAGTCAACGACGCTAAACTCCGAAGGATTTGATGTATGAGGGAGTAAGGAATTACATGATAAAATAAATATTTAGAAAAACGAGTAACTAGTTCACGACAGACTATTTTCATGTTAAAGAAAAAACCAAGCGACCTCTCCTAAAGTTTCTCTCATCACTAATTAGTAATTTTTTAAGCTTTTATAAATTTAGGATTATTTATAATAATAATAATTAGTAAGTAAATTACATTCATTAAATAGCCTTTATACTCTTATTACCTTTGGAAACCTTCGGTTAGCTTCCGCGCAAATTGTTCATTCTGTTATACGAGTTGAAATAGCACCAATAAACAAACCACATTATTAACCTCTGCCTCTTAAATTAACATCCTAATTTAACCCAGAGGGCACGCCTAGAATACTTGTTCAGCTGTCATTGCGTAAATGTTCTCTTGTGTGTATATATTAAAAAAGTAGATCGAATTCAAAGCACCTCCAAAATATGAATTGAACTAGTTAATTATAAATTAATTATCTCATAAAAAGGGATGAATTATGAAAATGTACAATTCAACCATTCATTTACCCCACCCCAATGGTATATTTATATATATATATATATACACACATTGATTGCATGTTATGAGGTATGTACACAGTATACTTAAATAAATGTATATATATATATATATATATATATATATATATATATATATATATATTTATATACAGTGTTCTACTTCTCGAATAAACACGGGGTTGAAGACTTGATTCCTAATACTGCGCATTGTCACAAACACATTTAAAAACGTAGAAGATTGAAGGCTTCTTATAATATTCGTACTCGTGTGGAAAATGCGCATCGCACCAAATGTATCATTCCCCCTTAGACCTATAGTTAACGTGAGCCACGTCCCATCAGCACCCATCATCTTAAACACTACACTCCCCAGGGTACCCACTTATTGGATTGAGATTAGTTAATTATGCGACACAAATGTGAGCAATTATGCTGTGTGTGGAGGTTAATGGAGAATATATGTAATATATACGGATTTTCAAAAGGCCTTTTAGAGAGACAGGAAAAAACATTTAAATCAAACTAAAATAACGTCTAAGCATTTTATTATTTTCCTTAGCATCCTAATTTCCACAACGCTAATATTGTATCGGACCTCAGACCTCAAAGCCTCAACTTCGCTTACAGGAAGACGGTATCACCCATTGAACATTTTGGTATTTTATTTGCACTCGCATATTTAAATTAAATATTTGCTTCACTCACAGATAAATTATAAATTTGGTTTTTGGTCGGCGATTCACTTGTGTATAGAATGTTGCACTCTATCTCCCCAAAAGTATGTAGACACTGTAAAAATTTTATTATATGACAATATTTATGATGTTTATTGTCAAATTTATGTACTAGCAAGAAAGTACGAATTAAATTTAATTGAAATTAGTTTGAAAATAAAAAACAAATGAATAAAGAACTGCGATTCCTCTTCTTTATTAATTTGATTTCGCGGAATTTTCTTTATAAAAAAATATAGAATAATAATATAAAAGTATATATAGATTTCGAGAACTCGATTATTTAAGAATATATATATATATATATATATATATATATATATATATATATATATATATATATAGTGTGTAATTATTATATTGTTTGCATTTTTCTGGCAATTGTTTTTCATTCAATGTCACGCCTCGGTGGTTAGCGTTGGTGACTATGAATCCATTGGTTTAGGGCTCGAGACCCGGCGACGGCAGCCGGCGCGGATACCCTGGGTGACCTAGTAGCTAAGACGCTGGGCTGATGGTGGTTTGGATTCCACGTTAAACTGTAGGTCTAACGTGGAGTGAAAAGCTTGACCTTCGTGAGAATGAACAATTCGGGCATTTTTTGTCTTTCTTGGAATAAAAAGAAATGCTGTTTTTGAAGACATTTTATATAAGAGATGATTGACAAAAGTAAAAAGACACTTTCGGTTTGGCTTTAGAATAAATGAAAGTGATTCAGGGCTTTCGAATTATAGGTAAATTAAATATTATTCTTATAGAATATGTTATTGGAATAATGTACAGTATAAAGAGCCCTGTGTATTTCTTTTATTATTAATAGTGGTGCTTTATTTATTTCTTTTGCTAAGCCATGGATTAATATAAAGAGTCAAGTGTATTTCTTTTATTATTAATATTGGGGATCGTTTTGCGTTTAAATGTATTAAATTAATTCTTTTGCTGAGCAAATTAAGGAGAACGTCTCCCTCTCTCTTGCCTTTAATAAATAAATAAATAAATAAGTAGCAACCCTGCAAGTAATTAAATTATATAGGAGTCTCTGGAAAGTCCTCTATATATAAATAAATAAAAACAATAAATGGCAACTCATCTATATATAAATAAATAATTCAAATAAATAGTGGTCTCTGGCAATCCCCCTCCATACATAAATAAATGATTAAGCTAGTGGTATCTGGCAACTCCCTACCCTCTATATAACAGCTGCGGATCCCCTGGACGCTCTTTATGCGTCTGGCTGTGGCCAGGAGAACATCTCTCTCTCTCTTCTTCTTAGGTTAAAGCTTGGGCTAGGATTTCCCTTTGGGGGGTGAGGACATCCCACCTTCTCCTCCAAAGACCCTCCTCCTTCTCCTTTCTCTCCCTCTGTTAGGTTAAGTTACCCCTTTCGGGGGTGGTCATCCTCCCTTCTTCCCCCAAAGCTCCCGCTTTCATTGCAACTTGGGAGATAACCCCTCCCCTTGTTGCATAACCCCCTCTCCAGTTTTCAACACCCCCTTCCCCCCTTTTCAACAACCCCTCTCCTTTGCAACATTGGTCAACTTTTGCAACATTGCATTTCCAGTTCCACTCTCCCATTTTGCGCCCATGCTACTGGTTTACTATAAGTTTCATAGGCATAAACATCTGATTTTACTTCAAAATTGAACAAATGTACATTTTCTTTGTTTCAGATTTGGATTAAATATGCCGAGAGTTTGTAATAATACACCTAATTCATTATGTTATACTGTATATGCAGACGATTTATTACCTCTAAATAAAGGCAACAAATTACCGTACAAGTACGAAAGAATTACCATATCTACTTTGGCTGTAAGATCGGCTACCAAGACAAGTTTGAGCTCCATGTTATGTTTGTAAGTCATGTGTGGAATGTTTGCGTCAGTGGGCTTGTGAGGGAAGAAGGAAATGCCTTTCGGCATCCCCATGATTTACAGAGAACCGAGAAATCACTGCGACGATTGCTACTTTTGCATGACAAACGTGGCTGAATATAATAATAAAATAAGAGGCGCATCACATATACGAGTATTCCATCAGCCATCCTCCCTGTCACATTCAAGTGAAATTCCTGTGCCAAAGCCGCCTCTTGATTTTGAAATTTTTTATTCAGATGTAGACAACATCTCAATAACAGCAGTCATGTTCAAATGAACATGACGAACAATATACTGCGGCCGAAAATCAGTCACCAAAACTGATAAGTCAGAGTGATCTCAATTAACTAGTAAGAGATTTAGCATTACCGAAAGATTCGGCAGAACTTCTGGGATCAAGGCTCAAAGAATGGAATCTACTCGCTACTTCGACAACATCTTACTGGTACAGACATCGTGAAAAAGATTTCATCAATTTTTTTCTCTACTGAAGGATCACTAGTATATTGCAGTGATATAGTAAGACTGGTAAAGGCGATGGGCAAAGACTCCCAACCATGTGACTGGCGCCTATTTATTGATTCCTCAAAGCGAAGTTTGAAAGCTGTCTTACTGCATAATGGAAACAAAGTTGCCTCTCTACCTGTAGGGCATTCAGTTCATTTGAAAGAGACTCGTGGAAATCTTTCATTTCTTTTAAACAAGATAAACTATGAAGAACACAACTGGTTCGTTTGTGGTGATCTTAAGGTGATCGGCCTTCTTTCAGGTCAATACGCTGGCTTTACAAAATAACCATGCTTTTTATATCTCTGGAATAACAGAGACAGGGAGGAACACTATGTAAGGAAAGAATGACCTCAGAGAAAACAGATTACCCCAGGACAAGCAAACATCTTTGCTAATCCACTGGTAGATCGTAACAAGATACTGTTACCTCCACTCCACATAAAGCTTGGATTAATGAAACATTTCGACAAAGGCCTCAACAAAGAAGGCTCTGGATACCAATTTTTATGTAAAAAATTCCCTCAAATTAGTCATGTTAAGCTTAAGGAAGGAGTGTTCGTCGGTCTTCAAATAAAGCAACTGTTAAGCGATCCAGCATTTGAAGATGCATTGACAGGTCATGGAAAAGATGTTTGGCTAGATTTAAGGGCTGTTGTGAACAACTTGTTTGGTAACTGGAAATCTGATGACCACAAAGAAATAGTTAAACATGATCGGAAAATATCGTTTGCTGGGATGTAACACGAGTGTTAAGATACACTGCCTAGACCAGTGGTTCTGAACTTTTTGATGTTCGCGGCACACTTCTGAGGCGAAAAATATTGCGCGGCACAGTACTTAAAATATATATGGAAAAATACTAGTACAAGATGTAAAATAATATTTTAAAATCCCTATAACTAACTTTCCTTTAACTTACCTTATTTAATTATTCACTATTATTAATGAGATACTTGAGCTTGGTTTTTTTTCGTTATTTCATCAATGTTCGGGCGTATGTATGATAGGCAAACTCTCATATTATCTTGAACGCAGCGAAGTCTTTCTCTTTTTTTACATTTAATGGTTGTAAGTGATGACAATCCCAATTCACAGAGATATGAAGTAGAAAACTGCATCAAAACAGCTGAAGCTTTTTTTGAAATTTCAGGATATTCATTCATAATGTAAATCCAGAAAGTATCTAGAGGAGATTTTGCATGTTTGATCTTCAGACTACGATCAGTTGAAATGGATGCCAACTCTTCTTGTTCGGATATTTTCAAATCAAAATTAGTGGAAATGAGAATGAATGGGTTCCTGATCCAATCATATTTTTCTCTATTTAATGATGGAAAATAGCGTTGCATATTGTCTTCCAACGTTGTTAAATGATCAACTATGGGAGGAATTATTTTTTTGGAATGAGTTTCAGAGATCAGAGGAAACATTTCAAAATTACCATTTTTAATTACATTTTTCCAAATGACTATTTTTTTCTGAAATTTCTTCTATGTCAACTGATAAATCTTTTATCCTGCTATGAACAGTATCATTAGAAACAGGAATCTTCATAATTTCTTTTTCTGCTTCGCTACCAAACATTCTCTTAACAATTTTACGGCACACAAGTATCATAAGTGACTCCGCTATAGATATGGCTTCATTTCTTGCGCAATAGCTTCTGAGATTTCGTAAGAAGCTATTTGAGCTTTATCAGACAATTTTATGATTTTTTCAAAATTAGTTGCTTGTTTTGATTGCTGCCATAATAATCTTTTGAAATAGTTCAAGTCTTTTCCCTGATCATTTAGATGTTTAGATGTTAAATGTCTTTTTAATTTGCTAGGAACCATACTTTCATTCACCAGTTTTTCACCACACACGACACATAATGGGAGAGGACAATTTTCATTTCCATACCAAGAAAAACCGAAACTCAAATAACTCTCATCTTAATGGTGATGAACAGTTTTGGAAATCTTCCTCTGTTTATTTATCTGGGTGTTTTTCAAAGCGTTCTTTCCGTTATCATTGTTTTCATAACCATCATTGTTGTGTTTTCTTATAATAAATTTATCCATTTCGAGGGTGCTGCAATTATCATTGAATAGATTTAGAATAGCACTGCAAAACCACTTTGTCACAAAATAGGAAGAAAGCAGACTGAGAGCCACAGCCCTCAGTACTGTCAACTTAAGGCGCCGTACATCTATATATAATAATAAATAATTATAAGTATATGTACGATATATATATCATGATTATAATTATATCCTAAAAAGTAATTATAGACCTAATAGTTGGGGAGTTATACAAAATAATCCGTACGGATAGCAAATTACTATTCTGTTTTTATGCAGTTTACTAGGTAACTGGCAACTAGATTTACGAACGTTTTCGGACGTTCTCATGAAATCACATGACATCCATCGGGCTTTAAGAATTATCTTTTAAATCCTTAAAAAATTACTTTAATATTATATATAAACACACAGAAATACCTTTAATTATAATATGAAAATTATATTTTTCATAAATATTTAATTATGTTTATTATTATTATTATTATTTTATCAGCATCATTTTCTGTAATATAATAATAAAATTTTTTTTGCAGTTTATTAAAGTTCCACAGAAATGTTTTTTTTTGGTGGTTGAAACGTTTTCTTTAGTTATTCAAAATGGGACTACTTGGAAATTTCGACCGAAACTTTGTTCTGGATGAGACTTTGGTTTGAGACTAAATATTTAGCCGAGACTAAATTTTCACATCAAAATACCAGTAGAAATATAATTGCCGTCACTGTTTCGCGGCACACCTCAGAAGGCTTCGCGACACACCATTGTGCCGCGGCACACCAGTTCAGAACCACTGGCCTAGACTCTCATCTTGATTTTTTTCCTGAAAACTTAGGCGCGGTAAGCGAGGAACAGGGAGAAAGATTCCACCAAGATATTTCAGAAATGGAATGGAGGTTTCAGGGGAGATGGGATGTTCGAATGATGGCAGACTATTGCTGGAGTCTAAAGAGAGATGTACCGAAATAAATACACGAGAGAAAATCGACGAAAAGGAAGTTTTTTTAGCTAATGACTGCTCTAATAAATTCAATGTGTTACTGTTAATGAATGGTTGGTTCAGTCATTCACAATTTTTATATATGAATATACTGTATCTTACTTAAATCAGTACCTACATGTATTATATATATATTAGTGTAGATCTGTAGTAATAATGTTATAATGTTATAATGTTTCAAACCAACAAAGACCCTAGGATCCACTCATGGCTGGTCTACCTAACTGTGTTCGTAATCGTGTATTGTGTATGTCCTCCGTGGTGGCGGAGGGGACCTACAATTTTACGTGGGTTCCGAACCACAAGAACATAAGAAATTTATGTAAAAACCGCTGGTAAATTGGCAACGACCAATTTTAACGAAACTAAATAATTATCAATTTAAAACCAATTAATTATCGATTTAAAACTAAAGATGGAATCTCTGGATCCAAAGGATCTAGTCATAATAGACTACTATCCACAAATATGTTACACTCATTATCTATTTATAACGGACATGCAAATATATCAGATCCAAAGAATCCAGTCAATTTCATTACGGTATCCATCAAGTCACGGTCCATATCGATTGCGGACCAAGTCAAACTTTACAATCATATACATTACAATATATACACTTACAGAAAAAGTGTAGGTGTGGCTGTAAAGACTGTACAGTAATGTAGAAATGTGTGTGCACCCATGTTGGGTCTCCCATTTAAAGGTGTTTGTGGGGCAAGTGAAGATCATGAGTTTTTCAATACCTCACAGTACTATGGGGGGCACCGCTCGGCAGAGGAATCTCTTTAAATGGGGTGTGTAAGGACAGAGAGTATCCCCTAACCCAAGACGCTGCCTCCCTATATCCCACAACACTTGTGTTGAGCTGTGGGATCTATCCCCAGAAAGCCTTAATTTTACTACCTTAAACTATACCCTTTCTATCAACATATGCGTCTAATCGATTTTTAAAGATGTTTATAGACGTGCTACTAATTACTTCTACCGGCAAACTATTCCAGCTATTTACTATTCTATGCGTAAAAAAGTTTTTCGCAACTGCTGTCTCGAACCTTCTACTTGTCAACTTACACCCGTTATTTCTAGTCCTATTATATTGAGATATTTCGAAAAAGCTATCTCTATCTACGTTATCGAACCCATTCATAATTTTGAAAACCTGGATTAGATCACCCCTTAACCTCCTAGTCTCGAGTGTTGTCAATTTTAACTCCTTAAGCCTATCCTCGTACGACTTTGACCTAAGCGACGGAATCATCTTAGTTGCTCGTCTTTGAACTCTTTCGATTTTGTCTATATCTTCGCGCATATGCGGATTCCAAAATTGGACCGCGTACTCCAAATGGGGTCTGACTAATGATTTATAAAGTGGATCTATAATATCGCGCGATTTGTACTCAAAATTTCGAGCTATAAAACCTAACACTTTGTTCGCCTTATTGACCGCTGCTGTACTTTGTTTCGCTACTTTTAAATCACCCGTGACTATAACTCCTAAATCTTTTTCCTGCTCTACGCTTGTTAAATCTTTCCCTGACATACTATACGCAACATTACCGTTACGTGAACCTATATGCAAAATTTTGCACTTATCAACGTTAAATCTCATTTGCCATGTGACTGACCAATCAACGATTTTATTCAGATCTTCCTGAATTTTACCTCTATCTTCGTCATTAATCGCCCTACCACCCAGCTTCATGTCATCCGCAAACTTTGAAACTGTACTGACTAGGCCGACATCTAAATCGTTAATATATATATATAAGAAAAAGCAAGGGGCCCAATACAGAACCCTGAGGAACGCCACTCGCTACATTAGCCCAACACGACTCCGCTCCATCAACGACCACCCTCTGTTTCCTGCCTCGCAACCACTCTTCTAGCCAATTTATTACTACACCCCTGATTCCATGAGCCTTAGTTTTTTTCAATGAGTCTTTTGTGCGGCACGGTGTCAAACGCTTTTTGAAAATCTAAATACACTACATCAACCGCCCGATGTCTATCGTAAACGTCAACCACGCTTTGGAAAAATTCTAAAAGATTAGTTAAGCAAGATTTGTTTCGCCTAAATCCGTGCTGCGTATTTCTAACTAGCTTATGGAATTCTAAGTGTTCGACTATACGATCCCTAATTATTGATTCCAGTAGCTTACCTACAACAGACGTTAAACTGATTGGTCTATAATTTCCCGCCGCACCTTTATCGCCTTTCTTAAAGATAGGTGTTACGTTTGCTAACTTGAAATTATCTGGTACACACCCCTCAGAAATAGACGCATTAAAAATCTTTGTTAGCGGCACAACAATGCTATCTTTTAATTCTTTTAGTTGTATGAGATATATGGAATCCGGCCCCGGTGATTTACGCGTTTTCATTTTATCAATATAGCGCGTTACCGCCTCTTCACTAACCACTATATTATCCAAAATATTACCATTACCAACGGTATTATGTCCGTAACCGTAGGGATATTTGTTACATCTTCTATAGTAAAAACTGACGTAAAAAATTCGTTTAGCAAGGTAGCCATTTCCTTGTTTTCAGAAACTAGATCTCCGTTTAGATTTTTCAAAGGCCCCAAGACACTTTTTACTGGATTTCTATTATTGACGTATTGAAAGAATCGCTTGGGGTTTTCTTTACCGTCATGAGCTATGGAGATTTCAAATTCGCGCTTGGACTTTTTTATTACACTTTTCGCTTCACGCCTTAGAGATATGTAGTTGTTTCGTAACCACAAATTGTCTTTATCGCACTTATGTAGCCTATAAGCCCTATCTCTACTCTTTATAATGTCTCTTACTCTAGAAGTAAACCACAAGGGCTTGTTGTTTACTTTCGCACGCTTAAATTTTGTACGGTACACATTCCTCATTTATAGTCCTAAATACTGTTTCGAACGATTCCCACATTAGTTTTGCGTTGGAGTTCCCCATCACGTTTTCCCAATTGACGTGTGACAATTTATTTCGAAATTTACAAAAGTCTGCGTGCTGGAAGTTAGGAATTTTCGTCGAGTTAGCTGGTTTCGAGTGACTTACTGAGAGGACAAACTCTACCATATTGTGATCGCTATTGCCCAACGGTTCTATTATTTGAAGATCAGTAATTAGCCTATCATCCGTAGTTATTACTAAATCTAAAATACTGTCCAACCTCGTAGGTTCCCCAACCTTTTGAATAGGAAAGCTATCCTCGAGAAAATTAACTAAACGATTACCTTCCGCGTCTCCCTGCATTGTATCGTAATTTACGTTAGCGCAATTAAAGTCACCCATAACTAAAGCCTGCTCACTACCGATTATTCGCTTTAGTTCACGATATAACGCTTCGCCCGTATCAGCTGTTTGATTAGGGGGCCTATATATAACCGCAACAACAAGTTTGAAATCGTTCAATTTAAGTTCTGCTATAGTCGAATCTATCAGTTCTGGAATTGTGTGCTTTACTTCTATAACGTTCGCTATATTATCTTTGATATACAACATAACACCGCCTCCTCGCCTACCTATTCTGTTTTTAACAAAAAGTCTATAACCTTTAATTTGATACTCCCCTACAAAGTCACGAGTTTCAGTGCTAAGCCACGATTCATTTATCGCAATTATATCATAGTCTTTACAAGCAATTAAAGAAAAAAAATCGTTTATTTTATTTCGTAGGCTACGAGCATTTAAGGATAGAAACTTCAAATTGTTTGTAATTGCGACAACTTCGCGAGCGCAGTGGAAATTTATGGAATTTACGCTGGGACCGTTCGAGTTACGGCCGCCTGAAAAGAAGAGACAGTATTATGAAATAGTCTTCCTAAACGCGCAGCTCCTACGTCATTAAGATGAAGTCCATCTCCGAGGAACAAGTCCCTCCTGCCGCAGAAACTGTTCCAAAAATGCACTCCTTCCTGTTGGCAAAGAGACTTTAGGTTATTGTTAATATAGGTCGCCTTGCTGTAGAAATCGTTACGATGGATAATTCGAGGAAGTATACCTGTTAAAACAATCTTATTAGTTTTTTCCTTTAATCGCTCTAGTAAGTCCCTGTACCTAGCCAGCAGTTCTTCCGATCTAGAATTTAAAACGTTATTAGTACCGACATGAATAACATACGTTGTGTCCTCGGAGGTACCATCTGTAAATTGGTCAACACTATTAGTTATATCCTCCACCCTTGCATCAGGGTAGCAGTAACGGCGCCTACGACGAGGGTTTCTCCCACAGAATTCCTCGAGCTGTCCTCGAACAATGGAATCGCCAACGAGTCGTATTTCCGGTTCATCATCATCTTCAAAACCTAAAACAGAAAACTTATTGTTTGTTATTACTGGTAGACATGTCTTAGGTTTTCTCAATAGGGCTCCATTACGCACTCGAACGAAGGGTTGGGAACTAGGAGAAGAGAGAGGGCTATTAATACTCTTTATATTATTAATAGAAACTGGGGCAGGAGGGGTCGCAACTGGAGTCTCAAGGGATTCTAATTTTGCCGTCAGGAGCATCACCCTTTCTTCAAGGCTTACTCTGGCCTCCTTCTCACGTTCTAACTCGTTCCTCAGCACTTTTAAGTTTGAGCACCACCTGCAAACTAACTGTTCATTATTATTAGCCATTGTAAACGCGTAAGCGCCAAATTTCCCTTCACAGCGACTGCAAGTACTTGACGGGGGTGCCATGCTTTTAATTAGTTAAACAACAACAAAAAAAAAAAAAAAAAATACGAGCGTTTGGAAATTAATAAATTACAATGTAGGTCTACCGCGTTTTTGAAACGCAGAAACAGGTTCTTGTAACACAAATTTATACTAAATGCATATAGAATTAAGCTACCAACAAAAGATCTGTAAAAGAAGAGTATTTATAACACTTATCTGTCCGCGATTTGACCCGACTTTTTTCCCTTTTCTTCACACGGTGCTGGACAACACTCTACCTGACCTCTCGAAGGAAGGAAAAATGAACCTTATGTCAGCACGTTTTTTGATAGATTTGAAAAACAACACGGCAAGCCACGTTTGATCAAATAATATAGTATTGAATAACGACAATAAATGAAATATATTCGTTAATGAATGATTAGTAGCACGAAGTAATTTAGTTATGAATGCACCGAACACTATTTTTTTTTAAAACACTTCAACGAAAACCACTTATTCAATTGATAACAGGACACTCGATAAAACACGTCTGTTCACAAGGAAAGACTGAGTATGTGTGTGTGTGCGTGTGTATAATGTGTTTCTGGGTATGCATTACTACTGTAAAATGTTTGAATTGAATAACATATGTTATATGATTCGTCTGTTGTCTTATCCAATTGATAACATTTTCTTACCTATCAGTTACGTGTGATTGTGGAATATCTACTGTAGATGTGATACGGAAAACTAAATATACAGCAGAAAAGAGCATGCCTTTATTGCCTAGAATAACCCATTTTCATTGAAACAACTCGCAAAAAATTTGAATTCGCAGGGCGGTGTTATTTACACGGTTTTACTAAATATTACTGTGCCTTCAATATATAGAGTTTAGTTAGAGGAGGATGGGTCATGTTTGATTAAATTAAGTTAGATTAAGTTAACCTTATAAATTTAATATTTGTTTGAGACAGACGAAAGTAAATTTCCTATACAGTGTATATATATATATATATATATATATATATATATATGGAACAAGGAACTCTTCTGGGATAATTAAATCCACTATAGTCCGAATAAGTAATGGTAAATGACAAATACCATAGTTTTTCTTTTTCATGATGCTAGCCCGACGTGGGCAACGGGTCACTCGCAAAGAGGTCCCATAAATATAGCTTCCCTCACCAGCTATCTGCAAAACAGACAGGATCCAGCTTTGGGACATGGATCTAGGGTTTAAAGCAGCCTAGCCCTGCTACATTTAGAACCTCAATATAAGCAAAAGACTCGCTGTCTTCACGTCAGATTGAATACAACAAAGAAAAAGGGGTAACTATTATATTTTTAGCCAAAAACCAAAACTTAAACCTCAACTGGCAGAATTGAGCGTCCACTTTTCAAGGCACATAACATGTCCGTTTCAAGATGGGAATGAACTCAGAATGGTAGCTGTTGAGGGAAGCTATATTTCTGGGACCTCTTTGCGAGTGACCCGTTGCCGACGTCGGGCTAGCATCATGAAAAAGAAAAACTATGGTATTTGTCATTTACCATTACTTATTCGGACTATAGTGGATTTAATTATCCCAGAAGAGTTCCTTGTTCCATGCACGGTCTGTGTGTATCATAAAAAACTCAGGGTACCATTCTGAGTTCATTCCCATCTTGAAACGGACATGTTATGTGCCTTGAAAAGTGGACGCTCAATTCTGCCAGTTGAGGTTTAAGTTTTGGTTTTTGGCTAAAATATAATAGTTACCCCTTTTTCTTTGTTGTATTCAATCTGACGTGAAGACAGCGAGTCTTTTGCTTATATTGAGGTTCTAAATGTAGCAGGGCTAGGCTGCTTTAAACCCTAGATCCATGTCCCAAAGCTGGATCCTGTCTGTTTTGCAGATAGCTGGTGAGGGAAGCTATATTTATGGGACCTCTTTGCGAGTGACCCGTTGCCCACGTCGGGCTAGCATCATGAAAAAGAAAAACTATGGTATTTGTCATTTACCATTACTTATTCGGACTATAGTGGATTTAATTATCCCAGAAGAGTTCCTTGTTCCATGCACGGTCTGTGTGTATCATAAAAAACTCAGGGTACCATTCTGAGTTCATTCCCATATATATATATATATGTTGTGTATTACTCAATAAATAAGGAAAATCCCAAAACGCTATGTAAAGTAAATAATGATGAAGACGGGGTTTTCCAAGAAAAGATGTTTTAATCTCCCATTAAAAGTATCATCTCCCTTATGATTTGTCTTTAAAAAAGTGGTAACAAGCCGAAAACTCCTAAGTAAAGTTCCATCATTACATATTCTTTCGTGTTCTACTTATTACAAAGTCGTGCGACTTGTATTCACGTGAGTCCACCACTATTTCATTCGTCGTTTGTAAGCCTAGCTCGATCAAAAGGCTCTAGTTTTCGGTGATTGGAAGTTTTAACCATTATCCTCACTAATTCCTGTCCTCTTAGTTTAGCTTATTGCATGCTAGGGTAGAATTCATGATAGGGATCTCAGTCACACAGGTAAAGAGAAATTAGTTACTACATTGGCCCGATTTTCTTTATCGCGGAGGCCTTCTTGCGAGTTATTAGTAGGGAAGTTACCTTTGGCCCTTACAGTATCGCGTTTTTGGACGACTATTTTAATTTCAAACAAAGCATATACGTAGAGATTCCATCTATACATTAGCCACCTCTCCAAACGAGTTATTTAGTAACGAATCGTATTAGACGTCACTCCTAAGCCTACGGATTAACAGAGCCGACATTTATTTCGGTAGGAAGAGGAGTTTGCGAACCAGTGCTCCGAAATTTTTAGTGGAGGATTAATGATGAATGCCGGACCAAGCAACAAAAAAAAAAAGTCGTATAATTTTCACGATGAGTAGGAGAAAATTATTTTTTCAAAGTGCGTGTGTTTAATTTGCCATTCTACTATACCTGTTGCTAAGAAGGGAAATATTGAGAGGCATTTCAAAACTGGTCACAAGAAATATAAGAGCGACTTTCCAGCCAAACTTGAACTGCGCAAGACGAAGCTGAAGAAATTGAAGTCTCAACTTGCTGTCCAACAACCCATATTTACTAGGCCCATCGACAAATCAAAGGCAGTCTGAACTGTATCCTTCCGGGTGAGTCACGTGTTAGCTAAACACAAGAAACCGTTTGAGGCAGGAGACATGGTAAAAGATGCATTTTTGGTGGCAGCAGACTCATTGTTTGAGCTTTTCAAAAGTAAATAGGAAATAATTTCAGCTATTTAGGAAATTCAGATATCCAAGCACACTGATACGCAACGTTCAGAAGTGATGGGTAAGGATCTGAGAGCAACTAAATAAAGATATAAATTAGTACGTTTCTTTTCACTTCACTTTGATGAGTCAACAGATGCTATTGACACATCCCAGCTGTGCATTATCATAAGAGTGGTATTTAACCCTGAACAGGTAGGATAAATAAATAATAAACTTCTAAATATAAGCTTCAAAATATGTTTTTATTCCACATAAAACAACTTCGAACTTTCAGTTATATCATAATATTTTGTTCACATGGTTGGAAATGCAAAGAAAAGAGCAAAAAAGTTTTATTTGCATTTGGATACAATGTGATAATTGGCAAGTACAAAAATTCTTGGATTGAGTAATCTGTAGCAAAACTGCATTACAGGTAGATAAAAGTAGAAAGATTTTTCTAAATATTTCAACAGCATAAGTAATATTCCATGAACTGTGTAACTGCAGTAGGTGATAATTAGTTCAAACAGTGTTGACACATTCGTTTTGCGCAGGTTGCACACAGTGGTATTTTGCACATTTCACAACTTGTTCTTACCTTCATATCGCTTCCATGTGGGCATGATGAACAACGTTTCCTTTTTGCTGCACTTCTGTAACTTCCTTTCTCTTGTACTTCAGCAGCAACAGAAACTCCAATAAGGTTTGCAATGATTTTTTGCAGTTCACGGGATATTTCGTTTACTGTATTTCTGAGAAGCCCAGGTTGGATTAGTAATTTTCCCAAAGTAATAATATTATGAAGTCACGTCTTGAAAAAGGTGACGAATCTTTGATGTTCGCTTGTAGAATATGAGCATTGATTGCGGATATGTCCAACATTGCAAAAATATTACCATTGGCCATCTTCGTGTTCTCCTAGATATGGAGTAATTTGAAGCTTCTTGATCGAGCGAATCAACCCCGCCTTTAGTCATGTTGTAAAACAAAATAATTTCTAGGTTGCCATTGTTCTCATCTACTCTTTTGGAATGATGCCTATTAAATCCAAACTGCGAGGATCCAACTCATTTCGTCTTCTGTGATTGAAATTTATTTATTTTTTATTTTTATTTAATTTTTATTTTTTTCTCATAGTCCCTACATAAGTAAGGGTTGTATTTTGAAGCCCAGTTGTGAGTTCAATAGAACTGAACCAGTTGTTTGCTGTGATGTTTCTGCTGGTTTTTCCTAGTAGGGTGACAAGACGTAGAACATGCTGTGTTGGTATAGAAAACTTCTTCATGCTTCCACGAGGCGATTCTTTGCCACAATACACATGAACATTCATCATACAGTGTGTTCTGGCATTCGCCAAGATCATGATCTTCATGCCATATTTATTTGGCTTATTGGACATATACGTACATTTTGAAAGAGCACTTTCCTCTGAAGGCCGTAAGCATTTCGTCAACTGTTAGATATTCGTTTCGATATTAGTTTGTATGGCAGTTCGAAATGAACTTGGTGAAAATCTTTGACACGGCTGCAAACTTGTCGCTTTTTTTTTTCTTTCTTCTCTTGTACCTTTTTCATCAAGTTGTAGGCAAATGAGTAAGAATAGAAGCCTCTTCAAAGTCATCGTTGCTCGGAAGATATTTCTGCCTGTACCATCGCGTGCGTAAAGTCCTTGAAGGTTCACATGTGCACTATTGAATGCTCCTGCTAAAAACAATAGTCCTATGAAAGCCTTCATCTCTTTTGTGTTAGTGTGGTTTAAGAAGGTCGCTTTTTCCGGATAAGAAAACCTGTCTTTGTGGTTGTCGAGTTCTTCATTGGTATAACGAACAATTACATCCAAGATTTCATCTGTGAACAGAAGTTTCCATGCAGTCTCTGGATCACTCGGAGGAGAACGCATCGAAGGTCCGCCTTTCCCAGGGAGACGTGTTATTATATTGTGGCTTGCAGTGCGACCCCAACAGCAGGATCTGAACTCCACTTCAACCTATTTCTTCCATAAAAAGATTTTGGATCTTGCACTGAATGAGCAACACCAGTAGTATCTTCATCATCTGATGAATCAGCTCTTTCTTCACGCGCAGATTCGTGTTCACTTTTGATAACAAAGTTTTCATCACAGTCATTCTCATCATTTTCATAATCCTTTTCCTCCAATATATATATATATATATATATATATATATATATATACCGTATATCGCGGCGTACAAGGCGACCGGGCGTATAAGACGACCCCCAAACTTTCAAGTTAAAATGTAGGTTTTGGGCTATACTCTCCATATAAGACGACCCCCCTAATCGTGCACTTGATTCGGGGAACCAAATGAGCAAGTGAGGAATTACTGCTCCAATAGTCCTTTCGTTCACTAGGCCTACCACTAGTCACTGACCAGCGGAGCAGTGCTGGTAAGCAACACAGTCTACCTAAGCTAATGGAAACTACAAAAATATATACTTATTTAGTGTTAGTGCGAAGTGTATTATGGTATAGCTTTGATTATTTGATACAAGGCCAATTCCCTTTTTTTTATGGCAAGGTATTGTCAAATAACTAACACAATCTACACTTAACGATAACACGATCAGCTACTGTAAGTGTAAACACTGGTGACGTCATTGAGGCGTCGGTTATTTTACTAGAACTAATTTATGTACGGAGTAAAATTTTACCCTTTACTTAACAACGGATGTTTGCTTTATTTACCTATTTATAAAAATTTAATATGTTTGAAACTTAGGCATAAGTACATTATTAACTTTTCCAAAGTTTTTTAATCTATCCTTAATCAGAAGATTCTTAAACACGTTTATTCTCACACTCTTCTTTCATATCGTCCATATAGGTTTGGGAAGGGACGCTCTATTGGCGATCTTCTTGCATATATCTCTGACTCTTGGTCATCCTCCTTTCGGAATTTCGGTGAAACTTTTGCTATTCCATTAGACATAGCGAAAGCTTTTGGTAGAGTCTGGCACAAATCTTTAATTTCGAAACTGCCCTCCTTCGGTTTCTATCCTTCACCTCTAATTTCCTTCCTGGCCGATCTATAGCTGCAGTTGTAGATGGCCACTGTTCTTCTACTAAAGCTATTAACAGTGGTGTTCCTCAGAGTTCTGTCCTGTCACCCACTCTTTTCTTTTTATTTATTAATGATCTTTTAATTCGCACTTCTTGTCTTATTCACTCCTATGCCGATGATTTCATTCTTCACTTCTCCACCCACTTCCCAAAGCGTCCCCCTCAACAGTCACTCCATGATTCGCGTGGGGCAGCTATCGGACACCTGACCTCTGATCTTTCTGCTATTTCTGAGTGGGACAGAGAAAACCTTGTGGCTTTTAATGCCTCAAAAACTCAGTTCCTCCATCTGTCTACTCGTCACAATCTTTCACACGACTATCCCCTTACCCTCAACAGCACACAACTCAGTCCTTCCTCTTCTCTTAACATTCTTAGCATTTCCTTTTCTCGTGATCTTTCCTGGAAATATTACATATACTGTCCTTCTAAAACAGCTTCTAAGAGGTTAGGTGTGCTGTACCGCCCCCGCTGTTTCTTAACCCTCACTCAATTGCTGTCTCTGAACAGGGGCCTTGTTCGCCCCTGTATAGGGTATGCTTCTTATGTGTAGGGTGGTTTAACCCATACAGCTGTACTTGACCGGGTGGAATCAAAGGCTTTTCGCCTCATCGATTCCCCGCCTCTTACTGATTGTCTTCACTCTCTCTCTCTCTTCACAGCAATGTTGCCTCACTCTCTCTTTACTATTGCTATTATAACGGACATTGCTTTTCTGAACTCTCTAACTGCATGCCTCCTCCTTTAAGGAGAGCACGTAGTACCAGACTTTCTACTCTTTCTCATTCTTTTTCTGTCCAACTATGTAATGCAGGGGTTAATCGGTATTTTCACTCTTTCATCTACTCAACCGGTGAACTCTGGAACAATCTTCCTCAATCCATCTTTCCTCCTGTCTATGACCTTCCATCTTTCAAACGCAAAGTGTATACACATCTCGAACAATCTGGACCTTGATTTTAGATCTCTTCTTTTATGGGAGGTGCGCTTTTACTGGCGTTTGCCCTTGGCCCCTCCTTCCTGCATTATATATATATATATATATATATATATATATATATATATTGTAAAAACAACGGGAAACAGAAAAATCATAATACAGAAAAAAATCTTAGTGTTAGAATAGGGTGGAGTCAGAATGATCCACAAACGACAAACAAACGATTACAACAGTACGAAAGAGAACTGCGATAGCACATCAGCTCCTGCTCAACACTCGAAACTTGACTAAGGATAGAGTACAGAAAATATCAGGAAGAGAGCAGCAATAGCCGAGTTGAAATATCGACTTGAAAAAGCGACGTGGGCCATTCTGACCCCACCCTACCTTTTGAGGATTAAAAATGTGACTGCTAAGAAGGAATTGCTCAAGGTTTTGCCGATGAAAGGAAAATCTCGAGGAGAGGACATTTTTCAGGCATTCAAAGACTTCGTTAATAACATTCCGCTACCCATTAAGTAACTTGTGCCTATTACCATCGATGGAGTTCCAGCCATGACTGGCCATACTTGTGGTTTCATTGCTCTCTGCAAAAATGTTAGTAATTTTCCGAACTTTCATAGTTATCATTGCATAATTTATCAACAGGTTCTTTGTAGTAAAATTCTGAACACGGTAGAAGTCATGGATATTAGGTCAAGATCGTATGATGTATTTCGGCAAGACGTCTGCAGAAGCGCCTCTTTAAGTCGCAATTGGAAGAAAGTGAAGCCGAACACAAATATAAGGTTGTAACATATATTCTGCTCGATTTTTTAGTTCATTCAGAACAAAAATTAAATGACTTATAAAGACAAATTTGCTCGAATTTTTAGTTTATTCACAACAAAAATTAAATAACATAATGACAAATTAATCATCAATATAATTCCCTTCTTTTTCCATAACCTCCTCCCACCTGTAGAAAAGTTTTTTTATGCCACGTTCGAAGAAATCCCTTGGTTTCGAGTTAAAAAAGTGATCACTTCGTTTTCGATAGCTTCCTTGGATTGCAACTTTTGTCCATCTAGGTGGTGTTGCAGACTTCTGAATAAATGGTAGTCTGAAGGTGCGATGTCCTGAGAATAAGGTGCATGAGGCATTTTTTCCCAACCAAATGCCTCCAATTGGGCAGTGGTGATTCGAGCAATGTGAGGGCGCGCGTTATCCTGGTGGAATAGAACACCGCTGCAATTAATTAATGCAGGACGTTTTTCTTGTAATGCCACTTTCAATCGTTGAAGTTGTTGGCAGTAGACTTCAGCTGTGAGTGTTTGGTTATCTGGCAGAAGCTCAAAATGAATAATTCTTTACATATCCCACCAAACACATAGCAAAGTTTTCGTTGGATGGGGTCCATTCCTTGGCTGAGGCTCAGGCTTTGTTTCACGGCTAAGCTACTGATGTCGATGCTTAATATTGTTATAGAGGACCCATTTTTCAAAACCAGCGACGATCCGATTCAAAAATGGTGCCTGCAGTTGCCGAGAATACATTGATGTGCAAATATCGATTCGATGTTGAAGATTCGCTTGTGACAAATCATGCGGAGAAAATATTCATTTGCCTAATCCTACACTAGCCTAAGTCATTCGGTATCATTGTGTATCGTGATAAAACATGTGCGAACCTGTCGCCGCGCGTAGTTTGCAACATTTCTAAATTTATGTTACAACCTGATATTTGCTAGGAGGGGGAAATTTCTTCAGGAATTTAGAGATTTGTTGACCGAAATCAAGGAGTTTCTGGCCTCACTGATGAATATAAGCAGTTAGAAGATGAAGTGTGGTTGTTAGATTTAGCTTTTTGACTGACATCACTGCTAAGCTGAACGAACTCAATTTACTGTAGAGCTTCAAGGATTCAAGGAAATGATAAAAATGTTATCCAAATGATTAGTTCTGTGAATGCCTTAAAACAAAAATTAAAACTTCTCACAACTGCAACGACACAAACTGAGGCATTTCCCAAATATGATTTCAGACCTAGAAAGCCAGGAAATAGAACCTACAATTTCTTACAATAATCGATATGTAGAACAGGTAAACACTCATCACGGAGTTTGAGAGGCGCTTCGAAGACTTCGCAATGCTACAACCTGTAGCAAGAGTTATGTGCTTTCCGTTTGATGCCGACGTAAATGTTGAAGAAATTGCATTAAAAATGGCACTACTGTTTCACATGGACTCATCTTACATCGAAAATTAAATTTTAACACTGCAAAGCACCTTCAAATCACATCGAGGCCATCCGATAAAGAATTTTGGAGTCTCCTCGTGGAAGAAATCTGAGAAAAAGTGCCATGTATATGACAGCATTTTTCGGCTCCACGTACTTCTGTGAATCAGGGTTCTCAAACATGAAGATCATCAAGTACAGGTACTGGTCCACTCTAACAGATAATCATTTGGACGCCTGCTTGAGGCTAGCAGTCAGCATCTATAATCCAAACTTTGCACAGCTTTACACGCCATGCAGTGCAAATCATCTGTTTATTTGATAATGTAAGAACCAAAGGATATCTTATTATTCCATACTTATTATTTAAATAAATAAATGTATTTTGCATTAATAAAGAAAATATAGTGGTGTGTAAAAATTTTGGGGGGCAATTTCAGTGCTGGTAGATCGCGTTAGGATGAGGCTGGCAAAAGTAAATCTTTGGTACTTAAAGTCTGATCACCCCTTTTCTAATGCATTATTAAAGAGCTAAAACTACTCAAACTAAAAAATAATCAAACTGGCACATTTTATTTTTATTTACGAGTGTAAGAACAAAATCATTAACTTACAATGGTTAAATAAATATTTTGTAACTCAAGAAATTCACTCATATCAGACCAGAAATAGACCAAAGTATAATAGCGATGCATGCGTTCCTTTATGGTACGTTGAACTCTTTCAGCTAAAGAGGCCTTATGTATAGAACTGCTTGTGTAGTAACTGATATTAAACTCTGTCAGCATGTTCTGAAAAGCGCGACCTATAAATTCTTTCCCCATATCCGTACAAAAATAGCCAGGAACCCTTTCTTTTTTTAACATCAACGTTTTGGTCGCTTTAGCAACTATTTCAGGCGATTTACTTTTCAGTGGAATTAGCCATAGATAGCTAGAGAATATATCTATTATGAATAGGATGCAGCGGTATCCGTCATTATACAATGAATATCTTTGCATGTCTGTTAAATCCGCTTGCCAAATAGAGTCAATATAAGCCGCTGTTGTCTTGGCCGTTTTAAACCTTTTTCTCACCGGCTTATGAAATGTATAGGCATCTTCCACCCGCAAAAACCTTTCAACAGCTTTTTTCCCTACTCCTTAAACACCTCTGTACAGTCTATTAACGCCACCATCAGAGGCGGGGTTAGAAATGTCATAATAGCGCTTACTTAATTTGTTAGCCATTTGCGTATTTTAGAGACACGTGGATAAGGTTGGCCGTTTGATCGCTTCTTTCTCCTCTTCAGAGACGCTGATGCTGGGGGTGATGGCATACTCAGTTGTGACACATGCGAGGCTTGCTCCAGGTCTTTTAACCTATTCAGATTACCTATCAATGTTTTGGGGACATTTATTTGTTGTAGTCTTGCTTTAATATTCTTCCATCCTGTTGGTGAGGGCCTGCCCCACTTTCTCACCAGATCATGAACAATGTCAACGATGTTGGATCCTTGTACCCTTGTTCCTTCAACAATGACCCTACCTGTATCGGCACACTGTATAATGGGGTCCTCACTCAATAGATTATAAAGACTTAAGCCTTTATTCCTAAATGTATGTGGGAAACTGTTTTTTAACACATGTTCGATGTGTTGTGTTCCGTTTTTCTTTGGTTGGTCATCTCTAACGTCGGGCCCAGGTCCTGTGTCACCATGCTTAGTGCTGCTCGCGCTGTGCCTAAAAACCACGGGAAGCTCTGTCGGATTCTTATAATCTTCGTACTCATGAAGGAATTTCTGCAAAGCCTCTTGGTACAAGATCCTTTTCTCATCAGGTGACTTTTCACTGTTTAATAGGGCTGGCAACTCGCTTTCCATTCTTTTAAGCCTATTTTTGCGGGGTTCTCGAGCCGTGTCTGGAATCTTTGAATTTTGCAATGAAGCATACAACTCGTGCGGAATCACTACCACCTTCTTCATTATATTAATCTAGTAAGTAAAGGACCCAAAACTGAAAATAAGATGGGTAGGACTGAGCCTCCTCTTTGTACAATAATTCCCTTTTTCTTCCTCACAGTTTGACTTTTATGAGCAAGCGCAGTCATTGATAGATTTTTATTAATTCACGATATTTCTTCAGTCTATTTGTCATTCTGGAATATACACTGTTTCACGTTCGTTTGGGAATATATTCGTTCTTAGAAGCAACCTAATCGTGTTTCGCGGGTGAAGGTCACAAAGAAAATATCCATAACGCTGACTTGTGGCTTCTTTATAAACCTCCAAAAACTCATTACGTTGATTCGGGAACATTTTATTTGCTAATACCCCAATTTGTGACACATCTATACGTTGTGCGAATAAGACAAGATATTGTGTATTTAGCGACACATCGCGCGTGTATCTATTTTTGAAAAATAGATTCTGGTTGATGAAGAATACGCTTATGTTAAGATGGTGGGAGAACACTGTAAATGTCTCAGTGAATGTTTTATCCATTTCCAACATGAGATCGTCAATTACAGTAACTGTATGATCGTTACCTTTTAACGAATTAACGTCATATACACCTTTGTGGAGCAAAATTTCATCTTGGTACTCGTTGAACACTGACTGATACGCCGAATAGCACCATATTACTTTATGAACAAATATTTAGAACATCTCCCCCTTATCTTTAATGATTTTAAGCATAAATACAGTTTTTCCACATCCTGTAGGGCCAGATATAATACATTTGGAGGGGCTTGTGAAACTGAATTTTTCCACAGATTCCATCTCTAACACGTCACACCCCTAATTGGGTCATTTACAAAAATATTAAAAATTTTGAGTGCTGTTCCTTATATTTTGATTTTTTTCTTCCACAGAACCGTGAATGACGACGATGTACAGTCCCCCATCATCGATATCCTTCCCCGCTGAAGAACCCTCACCAGCGACAACTGTAGCATGCGACATTTCAAAGCGGAAGCATGATGAAGAGCCCTCCACATCAGGTATAAAGCGTGCCAGGAATGCGCCGGTTGTTAGACCCACAGTAATAGAGCCCCAACCCTCTACGTCTTACGACACAACCTCCACAATAGTACCTTCCTCAAATATGCACCATTATTCGGTGCCGAATACTTCCTCCACAGCAGCTTCTCATACTGTGGAGGATGGTATAACATTCGAGTTGGTGCGCACCGCTACCCCCACCCCTGCCCTGACTAGAAATCGGTACGTGGTCAGGGTTGACCCTGGATCCCTGTATACCAACGGACTGCGGCGCGTAGTTGAACGTATTGTGGAGTTTGCCCTTCAGAACCGCGACGAACGTGAAGTCCGGACGAGGTTATCCTTCAGGTTCGGGTGAGATGACGGGGACGATTTTTGGGTGGTAATACCGTTCAGACGTTTGGCGGCTGTAGACATAGAATATATCTTGGGCCGTATAATGCAAGCCTCTCAAAGTAGTACAGCCTTCAATATGGACAACTTCATGGTAGATATTGACAGAGTATTCCGGGTTGCGGGTCATAGTGCCACACCTTATACTCTTAATTTCAATTCTCCGGTTATTTACAGAAAGCATTTAAACGTCGATCGTGGTTGTGGTTTTATAGCAATAATCTTAGCTTATATGTTCACTGTGCTAAATACATGGACGCAAAAAATTTTGCTGAATACGGTTGTGCAGCGTGCCCGTAAACTGGCTTCAGATTGTAAGCTTGAGTTTGAGTGTAATATGGGTCCTAAAGAACTGAGAAGGGCCGAGCAGGATGATCGTCGTAGGACTGTGTATGTTTTTAAAAGGAGCGTGAGAGATCCTACAAGACCTCAACTTATTTTAGGATTGTCAGGAACATCGTATCTCCCCATCCGTAACATAAGGGCTCTCTACGCCAGTTATGATGAAAGTCGAAAATATGGAGGGCATTATGATATTTGTAAGGGATGTCTCGAGTTTGCTGATGATATGGTGAAACATTGTAAGGATTACTACATGGTATGTGAGCAGTGTAAAAGCCCCAAATGTGAACGTCGTGTAGTTGAAACCGAGAAGAGGGAATGTAATGTGTGTAGACGTACAGTTTTCAATAATAAATGCTTTGAACTCCATAAATCCATTGGCACTGGCAGGAAAATGAGGATTTGTAAGTACGGCATGTTTCACATGATGGATAATTGGGGGAATTTCAAACATAAATGCGATGAAATTCACTGTTCTACATGTCATGAAAAATATAAGGCGGATGGAGTGAAGCATGTATGTTATATGAAAGATGCTAAGCCTAAAAATAGCCCTTGTATAACCGTGTACTACGATATAGAAACTTACACGAACGCTGAAACCAAAGAGGTCATTCCACATTTACTCGTAAGTCAGACTATCTGTGATGAGTGCATGGAGATCGAGTGTAGCGAGTGCCACAAATGTGGAAAACGGACAAACGTTTTTAAAACGACTGCACACGGCAGCCCTGTGAAACTCTTTGTATCCTATATTGTCAAATTAGCGGACAAGTTAAAAAAAATGACTGTATATTCTTGCCCATAACGGGGCGAAATTTGACACACAGTTCCTTTATAAGGAGTTGCTTGAACACGAGTCGTCTGCGATATTTACAGGTGATCCCTTGAAAAGAGGCAACAAACTAATACAGATGCAGATAAGAGGTAATGTACAGTTTAAAGACACCCTGCTGTTCACACCTTGTAAATTAGCAAAGCTACCAAGGTCATGGGCGTAGCCGCTGAAGTTTCAAAAGGGTATTTCCCTTACACATTCCTCACTAACGAAACTTTGAATTACGTAGGACTACCTCCACCCAAACATTAACTATACACCAACATGAGTGATAGTGAGCGTGAAGATTTTGACCGCTACTACAACAGTTTTAATGAAGCTAGTCCATACAATATAGCGATGAATGTGAACGTTATTGCGTGAAATGACGTACGTGTACTTAGGTATGTTTCAGCCTTTAGAAGGATGTACATACCCGTTTCA
The DNA here is from genome assembly GCA_023014485.1 of Bathynomus jamesi. Lineage (NCBI taxonomy): Eukaryota > Metazoa > Arthropoda > Malacostraca > Isopoda > Cirolanidae > Bathynomus > Bathynomus jamesi. The sequence goes on from JAJOZX010005603.1 coordinate 97,735, forward strand.
AATGCGATCCGCTGCAAGTCGCGACCACGATCGCCTCATTATGTTTTACAGTGTTCAAGAATAACTTCATGCCTAAAGACACCTTAGCATCATTCACAGAAACAACCCCCGCAGTTATGGGCACAAGGCTATTTACTGGCTCATACACCTACAGCAACAGAGGGGTATACATAAAACATGCCCGCAACACGGGTGAAGTACCCGTTAAGGTCAATGGTCGTGTTTTTGGGTTGATGGCCTAAGTGAGGATCCAGCCACTGGTGAGAAGACTGTGTATTCCTTTAACGGCTGCTGGTGGCATGGATGCCCGCGCTGAATGTGCCGTCACAGGGGACCTTTATGGAAGATCCCCCGCCGACAGCCTCGCATGGACCCGTAACCGTGATCAACTTATAGGCTCCCAGTTCACTCACAAAATCGTGTGGGAGCATGAGTATGATGCACGGATGGAAACAGATGCCCAGTACCGTGAAGAAATAAGGGCCATCAAACGTTCAATGGTGTTGGACCCCCTCAAATGCGGTGACAGCTTGTTTGGAGGGCGTACAAACCCATTCAAGCTATACTTTCCGCCTACGGAGGGCGTGAAACTCCACTACTACGACTTCTGCTCTTTATACCCCTACGTGATGAAGAACAATCCGTACCCCGTAGGTGCGCCTGAAAAAATGGTGGGTCCCACCATACCAACCATCGAGGAGTTTTCAGCTAACTTGAATGAGCGCTACTTTGGACTCTCTTTCGTAGACGTGCTCCCCCTCGCGATTTATGGATGCCGATCTTACCCGTCGTTATAGATCACAAGCTCATGTTTCCCCTGTGCGTGAAGTGCGCAGAGGAGAACAACGGTGATTGTAACCATACAACCAACCAGCGTAAGATCAGAGGTGTATATACAAGCCCTGAGCTGGCCCTAGCCGTTCGCCATGGGTATAGAATATTGAAGATACATGAGGTGTGGTTTCAGAAGCTACCCAACCTTTTCACACCATATATAAACGCTTTTTTGAAGGATAAAGTAGAAGCATCAGGATATCCGCGAGGGGTTGATACCGAAGATGAAAAAACGGCTTATATTCAGCGTTACCGTGCCCATGAAGGTATACAGCTTGACCGATCCCAAATTGTTAAGAATCCTGGCAAGCGCTTTAGTGCAAAGTTGTGCTAAACAGTCTTTGGGGAAATTTGCACAGAATACCGGCAAAGGGAACGTTCATTTGGCACAAAGTTATAGTGAAGTCTGGGATTATGCCAACGCTCCCGATAAAGAGGTTATGGAGATCGTGAATGTAGGTAATACTTACATAATAAAGTACAACATCACCGAACTGGCCACAGATACCTCACGGGTTACAAACATACCTGTAGCCAGCTTCACAACGGCCTACGCCCGCATCAAACTTTGGGGTCTACTGCACTCTCTTGGACGGAGGGTGCTGTACGCTGACACAGATAGCGTGATATTCACAGCGAGGGAGGGTGAATACATGCCTGCTATTGGGGAATTCCTCGGAGAGCTAACTGACGAGATCAAGGATGAGTATGGTGATGGTGCATACGCAGACTCGTTTGTGTCAACAGGGCCAAAAACCTATGGGGTACGGGTGAGGGTAGGGGATGATATGAAGTATATCGTGAAGGCTAAGGGTATCACGCTTAACCATGCGAACCGTCGAGTCGTTAACTTTGACTCGTTGAAGGATCTAGTGTGCTTGGAAGATGAGTGGACCAGCCACCCCAACTGACTGTGGGACGCACAATTTTCGGGCGCAGAAACTGGGGTGTGTGAAGGAACTTAGGGGCACGAAGGTATGCCGTAACACCTATAGGAAGCGTTACCAGGTGCCTGGTACCTATGATACCGTACCCTTTGGTTACCTTAATCCTTGATTGTATTTATATATATGTGTATTGTTAACGATATGTTTATTTATCACGTATATTTGCTTCAATTAAGGTTTCATTTTCTCCTTTGCGTGCGTGCGTGTGTGTGTACAGTAAAAAGCTAAGCGCCCACTGTAAGATCGGTCACGTGACTCCTGCCACTACCTGAGCATATCTCTATCCCTGCGTGCTCAGTTGACCTCTGCATACCCTTGAGCTCAGACGTGTATTCTCCCGCGTAGACGAAAAATAGTAATGGCTACCTTTAATATTGCGTGTTCAACGTTTATGAAGTGGTATTCGGCAAAGTGCCAAGATGTGGTGGATACTGAAAAACTTATTCCACCCCCCCTCCTTTGATACTTTTAAGGCTACATTGAGCCGTGCGAAGGACCAAGATGTTCAAATACTCTACGGGTATTCTGGCGAGGGCATTGTAGGATTTCGTAGTACAAACGATGTATTGAAGTATGTTGTAGACCTAACCTTTATAAAGCTCACATATACGCGAAGTAGAAGAAGCAACACGTTCAGAAGATAAGCAACGGTTATGGATAGTGAGTCTTGTTGATGAGTGGTGACAAGCGATATTATGTCATGTTACATCATACCGACTACTCGTACCCTACGGTTGAGAATGTAAATCTTGTCATCATGGAGAATCTTAAGTATTTTTAATACTTTAATATATATCATGACGAGGTTTGTAGTGAGGTTGTGGCTAATGGCTGTGTGAGTTTTTAACAGACTTTAGAGACGAGTATCGCTTTTAACAAAAAGGATAAATATGGGCATATGTTTCTCTAAATAGTGCACCGGATTGTGAAGATGTTTAGTTTGTGGAAATGAACATCTGGTGATGATAAAACATAAACCGGTGTTGCTTCATGTAGCGGAAAATTCTCTTTGCCCAGTATAATGGGCACAATTTCGAACAAGCCCGTACACGCTTCAGCAGTTTATGGTGTGACTCGCTCCCCCCATCGAGCCGCCACCCGTGTACCTCACCCCTCCGAAACACACGAGTTCGAACAAACCCGTACACGATGTGTCCGTGACGAAGTCATTGCGCGTGTTCAGACATGAAGCCGGCACCATTACCTATGTACGTGAAGCGATTTGCAGGCAAGTAAACTCTGGTAAACATAATGTTATTTATTTAAGTGATGAGGAGATGAATAGAGTCTTCGTGATAGTTGAGAAGTGGGGAGAGGACCGTTATAAAATACCTGCAGGTGTAGGTACAAGAAGAGAGCAGATTAGTGATGCCCCCTCATATGCCGTTATTTGCACGTTGTGTATAAATAACGATCAGCCATGCATTGATATACGACTGATGTGGAAGAATGCATCTGATAATAATGTTCTTGTCCCTATGCGAAACCGTTTCATCCTCGACAGAATGTTTGAAATCGTCGGGTTCCGCAAGCTGAAGCCTATATTAGACGCTCATGTTACGGATATGATTTATTTTGACACGGTTCTTGAATGCGCATACACCGCTCTGCTCGACGGATTTATCGAATGTAGGAATGAATAAGGCGAGAATGTTCTAGAACTGGATGCATATTCAAAAGGTTAAGACTCCTCGAAATATCCCGAACTTCGGTACAAAGCACTTGAGCGGTACAGGGCAGAGCTTGTTTATATAATGGGTAGCCGTCGTTACGACGAAGATTATTTCAATTGCCGCTATGCAGAGTGAAGAAGAGTTCACAATTGAAAAGCTTGGGACAGTAAGAAAAACCCCTCGATTGGAAAGGCGTGTTTATAAACTTGTATTTAATAATGATATGATTAACGATGACCTCTTTGTGCGTGCTTTTGATTGTATTCTAGCCGTGTTTAAAGATAACTTGCCAACCGAATATAAAGTGGGCACAAAAATAGTATTGAACGATATGAAAGTCATTTATATCAAGTATACAGTGCCCGCGAAAAGTATCCGATCACCCTTGAAATTTGTATTTTTTACATAAAAAACAATGTTTAAATGTATACTAACCTTATATTAGTATTTTGTCATCTGTCCTTTGGTTTGGATGACTTGTTCTAGACGTTTTGGCATGGATTTAATCAAGTTTTGACAAACTTCCACTGATATTTCCTTGCACCATACCTTTTTGATGGCCTCTTGTAATTTTTCGACTGAGCCAGTGTCGTGGCATTCAACCTTATTTTTTATTATTAGCCACAGATTTTCTATCGGATTGAGATCTGGACTATTACCAGGCCAATCCAAAATATCAAATTTATTGTCAGTAATCCATTTTGTCACTATTTTGGCCCTGTGACATGGTGCACCATCATGCATGTATGTTTTTGTCCTTTGGATTGCCATTGCCATTGGAAGTTTATCCTGTAGCATTGCTAAATACCGTGCACCATTCATAGTTGTGTTCTTCGGAAGAAAATATAAGTTTCCACGCCAATAGTAACCGAAACAACCCCAAACCATCACACTTGGAGGGTGTTTCATTGTCTTTAGGGTGTATTTAGGGTCCATCCTATTTGAGCCAATAGGCCGGCGAACCTTTTTTGGACAACTTCTGAATGTCAAAAATGTCGACTCATCGCTAAATAAAACCTTCTTCCAGTCATCAACAGTCCAATGAATGTATTTTTTACAAAATGCGACACGTTTTTTACGCATTTTTTCATTAATGAACGGTTTCTTAGCAGCATGGCGAGATGGTAATCCGAGTTCTTTTTGGAGCCGCTCCTGGATAGTTCGTTCAGAAACACCAGATAACAAATTATTCATATTAAATTTTATTTCTTTCGCAGTTATTGTTGGGTTTTTCAATACTAAACGTTTCATAAGTTTGTCTGTTCGCGAATTTGTTTTTCTCGGTCTGCCAGATCGTTTTTTAGGGACTGGCGTGGTTAGGCCACCATTGTTCTTAGCCCGTGAAACCCATAAATTAACGGTACTTTGGGATATGTTTAATTCCTTAGCTATCTGTCTCTGTGATTTCCCACATGCATGCAAAGCAACAATAGCACCTCGACAATCACTCTTAAGTTGTTTTTTAGCACACATTATATATAAATTTTATTTACACCACTTTCTGTAAAAAAAAAAAAAAAATCAAGAAATTTACACAAACAGTGAAATCTGACAAATTTGAGACACAGCCACCCGCAACGAAGGCTACCAGAACACTAATTTGAGAATGCGTTGGATAGCTCTCATATCAGCGAGCAACCTCAAAGTTACCAGATGTCGCTAGAACAAATAGAAAGTGAATTACGTGTCTCTGAATATCAAGGGAAAATATTGTATTTTCTTGAGTGATCGGATACTTTTCGCGGGCACTGTAGGTATCCGTATAACTTGAGCGGTGAATTAATGCTTGGACGGTTTTACCGTGTAGTGCAAAGCAATAATGATGTGAATGTAGACCGGATTACATTGAGTTTAGCGTTTTGCGCCGTAGAACAAAGAATTTTGATGTATATTTATTCTCAATATATTTAATTATTATATATATATATATATATATATATATATATTTCCTCAATTAATATGCAACCAATTTTACTCCTTCGTTTTGTATATTATTATTTTCAACATATATAATTCTTTAATATAACTGTGGATATATATATTTTTTTCTTTTACTAATATATTGATCGTTATACTACATCGTTTTGTATATTTTTGATTATATATTTCTCGTTCGTATTTCTTATGCTATTATTATTTTTGATCATATATATTCCATCGTTTCATTGTATATTATTTTGATTATATATTCATCGTTCGTATTTCTTATGCTATTATTATTTTTGATCATATATATTACATTGTATATTTATTTTCTATATATTTCGTGAAAATGAATCCATTAATTCGTCTAAATAAACAGAATGATGTAAGTGTTTTATTTCATTCTTTTGGTTGTATACGACATTTAATTACATCAGATGGCTGCCTTCTAAAACGGCTGACGGATTTCTAAGCCAACTGCCAAAAATATCTGGATAGCACAATCTGGCAACCCTAATAATGTACACCTGAACAAGCCAATTACGCCTTCTAAGTCAACTGGCTGGTTTAGCCAACTGGTGAGAATATATGCTTTAATTAAATAGATAGCGCAATTTGGCAGCTCAGCCAGATAAGCCAACTGGCTGATTAGGAACATTAAGACAACGGCCGCTCGGCTGAAGTCTTAATATGCGATTGGCTCTGGCCAGGCGAACACCTTTCTTCCTCTCTCTCATTATCCTCTCTTTCTCTTGGGGGATAACTCCGCCTACAAGTTGTATAACCCCTTGTTGCTCTTGCAACATTCCCCCCTTCCCCTTTGGTGCATAACATCTTGCAACATTCTCCCCCTTGTTGCATAACTTATGCAACATTGATCAACATTGGCAATTGCATTGCACTCTCTCCTTTTGCGCCCACACTACTAGTGTTCTCAGCAGGGAATCATTACTGTCTTGTCCCTTCTTTTGAACGTTCTTTGTATCTGTTCCGCGACTCTTTTTGCTTTATTTATTGCTATCTGATTTTGTGTTTCGAATTTGGCATCATCGGTCATTATTACCCTCAAGTCTACCGCTTTCGTGCTTCTCTGAATTTCTCGTCTATCTGGAGCATAATATGCAGTCTGTTTAATTTCCTAATTTCTACCATATCTCAAGAGCTGCAATTTCTCGGTGCTAAATGTCATATTGTTGTCTTCTGACCATTTGCATATTTTGTTTGTGTCCCTCTGCAAGGCCTCCACTTCGTTTGCATCGCTGATTTTTTTTCTGATCTTTGTATCCTCCGAAAATGATGTTACTATTCTGTAGCTTTTTACTCCACTGTCTATGTCTGTTAGCATGATAATGAACAGGAGTGGGGTCAGCACTGTACCTTGTGGTACTGAGCTGCGTACTTCTGATTCTGATGATGATATACCTTCAATTTTGATCACTTGTAGTCGTTTTCTGAGGAAGTTGTAGATCCATTTTCCCACTTTGCCTGTTATTCCCATATGTTTCATTTTATGTGCTATTATACCATGATCGCATTTGTGGAAAGCTTTAGCAAAATCCGTGTATATGACATCATAGTTTTCATTGCCTTCAAGTGCATCTAGGACATTGTTATAATGCTCTATAAGTTGTAATAGGCATGATCTTCCTGAACGGAATCCGTGCTGATTTTCGTTGAATCTTTCCAACGTCTCCAAGAAGTCAGAGATTTTCTCTCTGAGTATTCTTTCAAATATTTTGGTGAGGGGGGACGTCAAGGACACTGGTCTATAGTTCTTTGCTTGAGATCTATCCCTGCCTTTATATATAGGGACAACGTTTGCTCTTTTCAAGATGCTCGATATTTCCTCAATGTTTAGGGATCTTCTCCATATCCAGTATAAGGGTGAAGCTATTTCATTTTTACAGTTTTTTTTTTAATAGTGCGTTCCATTTGTCCGAACCTGCAGCTGAATGTGATTTCATTTGTCCTATATCTCTCGCTACATGTTCTGGGGTAAAATCAAAGTCTGATATACATTCTCCTTGCAATTTCTCTTTGAAGAATGCATCTATGTCAGGTATCGCCTTATCACTTTTTGGGGTAATGAAGACCAATTCATAGTGGGCTCTCAATGTTTCAGATATTTCTTTTTGATCGTCTGTTAATTCATTATTTCCTTTCGTTAAACCTTAAGGGCCCGAGAGTAGCGCGCATTTTTGTTTTCCTTTTCGCATAGCTGTAGAAGTATTTTGGATTTTCCTTTATTGCTTCTTCCGCCTTTTCCTCTTCCCTCTCTGTGTGGCCCTTTATCAGAGTTTGTATTTCCCAATCGATTCTCTCCAGTTTTTCTTGTATTACTTTCCTGGCATTGTTTTCTCCGCAATTAGATAACTTCGTCGGTACTCTCTTTCTTTTGCGGAATATTATTCTCTTTTGCCTCTCTAGCCAGTTCCTCTCCTTTTGGCTGTGCTTTCGGAGCATATTTTTCCAAAATTCTCAGCGTCTTTTCTTCCAAGGTTATTAGCATTTCCTCAGTTGTTTTATTCTCGAAAACTATCCTTCACTCTATTTGGGCCATGTGTGATGTGAATTCTTCCCAATTTATGGTCTTGGAGTTTAAGTCAAAAGCCCCAAATTTGCTTCTTCCTTCCGTATGTGTATTGTCTTTTAAAGTTATCGCCATATTTGTTGATAACTCAATTATATTGTGGTCTGAAATAATAGTTGGAGTTATTTTTATATCGGCAATCAAGTTCGTGTTATTTGTGAATACCAGATCGAAGCAGTTATTTTTGCTGGTATTTTCTGTTATCTCCTGTGTCAGCATAAACTCGTTTGTGAGAGCCATCAGCATTTTTGCTTGCTCCTGGTCCTCTCTTTTGCCCCCATTATCTTGATGTATAAATATATTTCTACCCACCTTTTAGTATTTTATAAATGGGAAATTAAAATTGCCGCAGAGTATTATATTAGGGGATGGAGAGTTTACGGATTTTATTAGGGTTCTGAAATCATCAATGGCCTCCGAAAATTTTTCATTTGGAGAGTTTGGAGGGCTAAGATGAGTATCAGTACCACGTTTCGTTTCTCTATTTTCACTGCAAGGGTTTCCACGAAACTGTGGATTTACGTTTTGCAGTATCTGTCATATGCCTCTCATGTATATAAATAGCACAGCCACCTTTACGTTCTCGCTGTTTTATCTGCTCTTAATAAGATGAATCCATCGATATGCAATTATTTCTTATCGATACAGTGTTCGCAGTTATCGCAGTTTCCTTGGCAGTCTTTAAGTTGTGTTTCTCTGAGGCATGCTATGTCCGCCCTTGTTTCGTCCATAAAACCTTTCAGGTACGAAACTTTGTTTAGTGAATTTTTCTGTTTTATTCCTTGAATATTTGCCAGGACAATGTTTATGTTCTTTGTTTTGCATTGCCCCTTGTGCATCTCAAGTTCGTTGTCCTTTGATATCACGTGTTTTGTAGCCTTGTATTCCTCCGAGATGGATCCGTTCCCGCCTACCTGTTCTGGTATCTTCTTGCCATGTAGCGGTCCAACTTGAGGGTTCCCAGCTGTGTCAGCTGCATGTCCTCTATAAGACTTAGCAGCCGTATTGTGTCCGAGATGTTGAAAAAATTTTGTGCTATTTGTGTTTTGTTTGCTATTTGGGTACATATTTTTTTTTCACATTCCTTCTGTTGTCATTTGAAACTTGTCCTTTGTCCTTTGAACTTGTCGGGAGATGATGGTAGTAGCATTTTCTTCCGTACTGGCGGATTTCATGTGTCGCGTAGGTCTTGCAAATTTCGGGATGGTAGAATTTGCATTTTCCCCCAAATTTGCAGTGATCATTATTGTACTAGGGGCACTCAATATATTTTGCCCCATCCTTTTGTCTTAGCTAAATAATAGGCCATGGAGCTGAAATGTCTTTTGGGCCGTAAGTTTGAACTTTCTGCGCTTCACATAACCGGATTTTTCCAGTTTGAACCTCCCCTCCTTGTATAAAACCGTTTTTAAACGCTCTTTTATAAAACCGATGGTTAACGCAGTTTCGAAAATGGCGTCTGACAGTGATGTGCGTCGGAAACAGAGAGCTGTTATCGAGTTCTTAACCGCAGAGAAGGAAACAGTTGGAAATATTCACAAACGTCTACAAAACGTTTACGGAGATGCTGTTGTTGATCGAAGCACAGTTGGACGCTGGTCTAAACGTGTGAGATCATCGGCGAGAGGGAGAGCCAGCCTCGATGATGAGCCACGCAGCGGTCGCCTGGCATCGCCTGTGACATCTCACACTGTGCAACGTGCTAACAGCATCATTCGATCAAATCGGCGCGTAACAGACAAGGAGCTATCACTGGAGGTGGGAATTAGTGAAGGAAGTGTGAATACAATAATTCAACAACTGGGATACTCAAAAGTGTGTTCACGGTTAGTTCCTCGCGAACTGACTGAAGATCACAAAGCCCAAAGAAAAGAAATTGCTTCTGAGTCGTTGGTTCGATACGAGACAGAAGGGGATGACTTCCTTTCATGAATTGTGACTGGAGATGAGATCTGGGTACACCACTTTGAACCTGAAACTAAACGCCAATACATGGCGTGGCATCACGCAGACTCCCTACGCAAGAGAAAGTTCAAAATGGCTCCCTCTGCAGGAAAGGTTATGGCCACCATCTTCTGGGACATGAAAGGGGTGATTATGGTGGACATTAAGAAGAAAGCACAAACAATCAACTCAGAGGCATATATTGCTACCCGACAGAGACTCCAGAGACGTATAAAACGAGTTCGACCGGAGAGAAAACTGGAAGACGTCCTTCTTTTGCACGATAACGCAAGATTACACAACATTTTGCAACCAAGATAGGCCATCACAAAAATGCGCTTGACAGTGTTACCCCACCCTCCGTACAGCCCGGATCTGGCACCTTCAGACTTCCATTTGTTTGGGCCAGTGAAGGATGCTATTCGTGGAAGAAAGTTTCAGAGTGACGATAAGGTTGTTTAGGAGGTTAAGAGGTGGCTCCACGGAAGTAAGCAGACTTTTACCAGCAAGGAATAAAAGCCCTTGTTTCGAGGTAGAGGAAAGCCGTAGAAAAGAATGGAGACTATGTGGAAAAATAAAAACTTGTCAAAAAGGTATGTAACTACTTGTGTAAAAAATTTCTGGAACTTACAAGGTAATTTGGAAAGAAAAAAAAAAGGTGGGGCAAAATATATTGAGTGGCTCTCGTAGAAGTAATTGTACACAGGAGGGTGTTCGTAAGTAGCATGGGCGCAAAATGGGAGAGTGCAATGCAATTGCAAATGTTTCATAATGTTGCAAGAGTGCCACCCCACCCCCCTTTCTTGAAACCCCAACCCCCTAGTGTCAAACCCCACCCCTCTTGTTGCAAGGTACCCCATTGTGCCAACCCCCCTTTGTTGCAAGGCACCCCTAAATGGGGAAGAGGGTAATGTTGCACGAGCAACAAGGGGTTATGCAACTTGGAGGCATCCCCCAAGTTGCAATGAACCTAACCTAAGAGAGAGGAAGAGATGAGGAGGTGTTCGCCCGACAGCTGTCAGACGCATATGAAGGTTTCAGCCGAGTCGCCGCTCTTTTATAGGCCCCATAATCAACCAGTTGGCATCACCAGCCAGTGCCTCCGGGTATCAGGTGGCATAATCAGCCAGTGCCTCCGGGCATCAGTTGACACTGTGTACATCTACACGTGCGTCACGCGTTGACACAGTGTGCACACTGTTTATGTGCGTTAAAAGGAGGCAGTTCGTCTCCCCGTGCGGCTTTCCACGGTTGCTACCGAGGGTGCCCTAATGATCCCCTTAGATCTAAGATGGGGTGTAAAGCGCCGAACAATTCGGACGGAAGGCAGAGGCGTGCCTATATATGCAAATTTCCGGAAGAAAGTTCATCTAAAAATCGTGTGAGCACTTCCCCGTTCAAAAGTACGTCTAAGGTGGGTCGTAAAACGCCGAACAATTCGTACAGAAAAAATGGGGTCGAGACCGGCACGGGGTGCCAGTCCGAGAACAATTCGTACGGGATGTTAAAACTTTGATCAACTCGGACGTGGAAAAAATGCCAGACCCGTTATAGCAACACTCGATCCACTCACTCTCTCTCTCTCTCTCTCTCTCTCTCTCCTCTCTCTCTCTCTCTCTCTCTCTCTCTCTCTCTCCAATCCTCTCAAACCCCCTGATGGACAAAGCTAATATCATCTTCCCACAATTTGAATACATGTGATAAAAGGCCTTCTAATCTGAAATTATATATATATAATATATATACACAGTTATATTTATCATCTTTCACATTTAAACATAAAGTTTGAAACAGCTGTTTTTGTTTATTTAACGCCGGATGGGTCATTTCAGTTCGCGCCATTATCTATTCCTTTCTGCTCAAATATCATCCTTCGTTCGCATTTAAAGATAAAATTTGAGAACATCTGTTTCTTCAACAACAAAAAATTTAATACATGTCATGAAAGGTCTTCCATTCTGACCGTATCTCATATATATATACTATATATATTATATATATATATATATATATATATAATATATATTGTTTATTTATCAGCAAATCTCACAAGATTCGAGATTAGGTTTGCGTTTATATCTCACAGCTGTGAGCCATTTCAGTTCGCGCAGCGACATCGTATTCAGCGATACAGTAAATCACGCATATTTGCCATTATCTACTCCTTTCTGCTCAAATATCATCCTTCGTTCGCATTTAAAGATAAAATTTGAGAACATCTGTTTCTTCAACAACAAAATTTAAGTACATGCCATAAACGGTCTTCTAATCTGAACTTATGCACTATATATATTCACTTTCGTTAGCGTTTAAAAATCTGAAACTGCTGTTGTCTTATCGAATGTTCTCAGTTTTCCAAGATTATCGGCAAGATATACATTTTAAATTATGCTCAAAGCACCATCATATATATATATATTATTATATATATATATATATATATATATATATACACACACACAGACACATGCTGTTTATTTCTTTATCACCAAGTTTCACAGATTCGAGATTAGGTTTGCTTTTATACCGCACAGCTGTGGGTCATTTCAATTCGCGCGATATCACATTCAATGATACAGTTCATGACATATCTTTGGCCATTATCTCTCCCTCTCCCCCCCCCTCTCTCTCTCTCTCTCTCTCTCGAATACAAGTCGTTTCGCGTCTCTCTCCACGAATCGGAGCTGCTGACACACCTCAGATTCCACAGGATAACCAACCACATCCCTGTGGGGCGGCTCCAGGACATCTGTTTGGCTGCTATGCAGGCCTACACGTCAAGTCCCGCCCAAAATGCCCCGTCAGCCAATAGGAAGCTAGCGTTTGTGTGTTGTGGGTTGGTCACAGCCCCCTTATAAAGGGAGAGTTTCGCGTCAGATTCTCAGTACGTACATTTACCGCTAGTGCCTTATACATGAGTCAACTATCTTTGTACAATTCCCCCGATCTGATTGGGGATGAAGACGCTTACGCTCAAACAACGCTACACCTCTTCAGCGCTGCAGATCGGGCCAACTCTGATCAACACAGAGTGTTACGAGAAATTGTGATGAAATACTAGACCCGCTTAATGAACACGCTGATGAGATGTAAGTAACCCCTAAGTGTCATAATAATTGTCTTGAAAAATAGATTGTATTGTTTCTCGTTTATAATTAATAATCTAGTGTCAATCGGTGCTAACTTATAAAAGACGTCAATAAAAACGTTTTCAAAAATATTTTTTATTCTCTACTTGCATCGTGATTAATCCAGTATATATATATATATATATATATATATATCGTGTGCTTTATATCGTGTGCTTTTATTTGTAGGATTTTTAGAAATATTAAAACTTTTAAGAATTATCTGCAATTAAACTCGTGGCATTTCTCTTGGTGTTCTCGGCCTATATATAATGTTTCAACCGGTCTTAACTTATAAAAGCCCGCAATAAAAGCGTTTTGAAAATCCAGCGAGTGCCACGTCATCGAGGAGATAATGTAAGTATTTTTGAGATTAAGAACAAAACGCAATATATTTTCATTTATTAAATAGCAGAAAACATGTTCAGTATATATATATATAATATATATATATTGTGTGGTAACTTCTAAGTGTCATAATATCTGTTTTGAAAAATAGCTTCCACTTTTTCACGTTTATAATTAGTAATCTAGTTTTATTCGGTGCTAAATTATAAAAGACGACAATAAAAACGTTTTCAAAAATATTTTTTATTCTCTACTTGCATCGTGATTAATCCAGTATATATATATATATATATATATATATATATATAATATATATATCGTGTGCTTTTATTTGTAGGATTTTTAGAAATATTAAAACTTTTAAGAATTATCTGCAATTAAACTCGTGGCATTTCTCTTGGTGTTCTCGGCCTATATATAATGTTTCAACCGGTCTTAACTTATAAAAGCCCGCAATAAAAGCGTTTTGAAAATCCAGCGAGTGCCACGTCATCGAGGAGATAATGTAAGTATTTTTGAGATTAAGAACAAAACGCAATATATTTTCATTTATTAAATAGCAGAAAACATGTTCAGTATATATATATATATATATGATATTGTGTGGTAACTTCTAAGTGTCATAATATCTGTTTTGAAAAATAGCTTCCACTTTTTCACGTTTATAATTAGTAATCTAGTTTTATTCGGTGCTAAATTATAAAAGACGACAATAAAAACGTTTTAAAAAATATTTTTTATTCTCTACTTGCATCGTGATTAATCCAGTATATATATATATATATATTATATATATATATATATATATCGTGTGCTTTTATTTGTAGGATTTTTAGAAATATTAAAACTTTTAAGAATTATCTGCAATTAAACTCGTGGCATTTCTCTTGGTGTTCTCGGCCTATATATAATGCTTCAACCGGTCTTAACTTATAAAAGCCCGCAATAAAGGCGTTTTGAAAATTATTTTCAATTATTGCCTGTTTTCTCATATATATATATATATATATATATATATCGTGGAGATTCAATAATATTTTTTTCGATAATTTAAAGATGTAGTTTCTCATTTATAAATGATAGCCTAATTTCCTTTTATTCTGATTTTTGATTTTTTCTACAACATAAAAATGAATCCCATTGTTTTTGTTTCGATCGCGAATATATCATCATATATATATATATATATATATATATTGGGGTGTGACCGTTGCCCTCCAAAAATCAAAAAATGGTCCTACAATGCTGTTCAAAGTTTCAGTGTTGTGTATTTATCTAGGAAACACCCCTGTAAATTTTCTTGGAGATCGGTGCATGTTTGAGCTAGCACCGTCGTACCAGCAAGTATTGCTATTTCAGCTTATGAACTTCATAAATAAGTGTGAAAATAGCACATTTTATCAGATTTTCATTTCCGGGTCTGGAACGTTGACCCACAAATTTTCCACGTATTATTTTATTGCATTTAATTTTAATTATGCTCTTTTCTTTTCCCTTGACAGTGATTTGATGTTGTGAATAGAGAATTTAATCATGGATACACGGCAAGATGATGAGTATGTCAGAATGTTATTGGGCACCGTACCCCGAGAAGAAGAAAAGGAAATAAAGGGCTGCAAACTGCCAACTAATAGGCAGGTCTTACTATGTCTGTTAGCAAACCTTCGGGATATGCATTGGGACCAGGCTTTATCTGCCACCATTGACAATGTGCTTTTGCATTACCAGAAGGCGAATGTCCCGACCATTACAAGCAGGAACAATATTGGCCGAGTGATTAAAACTTACTATGACAAAGACTACATGATGCTTATGAAAAAGAATGAGGATAGAAGACGGGCTGATGATCCTGGAATTATGAAGTTTAAATCAGAATTGAGCCTGACGATGAATTTTATAACACAGTGTTGAAAGACATGGCGGCTGCGAAAAAGGGGAAAACTCAGGCCGAACAAGATGCCATCGATACTGACATACTCTTTATGAAAAGCATGCTAAGTGACAGAGTAGCTACCTACTCTGGGGTAAACAAAGTACTCACAGAAAAGTTTCAGAGAAAAGTTTCAGAAGCGACAGAAAAGGCAGATGCGAGAAGAGAAGCGACAAGAGAGAGAGCAATGTGATCATGCTGAGAATGTACAGGCTGATATTGATTCACCTATTAGCTCTGATGAGGACGATGACATTGATGAGGCCAGCACTGCTGAACCAAGAGAAACATCGGAGAACAGTGAAAGAGGGAGTTTCAATTTTTGTGCCCCATGATATTCTGAAGTCGGCAGAACTTGTTTCATGCATTGTTCGAAACAACATCTCGCCGACCCAGCTGAGTGCAATTGTGTACTCCCTTGTATCTGCATGTGGTGGAGATACATCAAAGCTGAGTCTAAATGCAAGGACGGCCCACCGATACCGAGCTTTCATCGTGTCAGAAATAAGTTTAAAAATCATGGATGAATGGCAACCATCAGACAAAGTACTGGTGCACTGGGATGGTAAACTTATGGACACGCTGGATTCCAAAGGCACTGATGACCGCCTGCCCATTCTTGTGTCTGGTGTCAATGGCACAAAGCTTCTTGGAGTCCCACCTCTTCCGCATTTGACTCAAAAAGCTGGCCTGTTCAAGGAGACTTGATATCAACAGCAACCAAACAACTTCTGATCGATTGGGAGTGTGAACAGAATGTCGTTGGTATGGTTTTTCGACACAACTTCATCCAATACAGGTAAACCTATTTCAAACATCAGCGTGAATTTATCACGACATTAATACCAAAATACAGTGAATGATTTAACAGAAATCTGCAAAAGCACGTGCCTGAAATGGTGGCCTTAACTACAATTACATTTTTTTTTCAGGACAAAAAACAGCTGCTTGCGTCTCCCTCCAAAAGGAATTAGAGCGTGCCGTATTCTAGTGCGCCTGTCGCAGGCATGTGGGCGAAGTCATCCTAGGTGTTTGCTGGGATTGCTTGAAAGTGGAGGGCTCTTCAAGTCCAAACATAATGGTTTTCCAGAGGTGAGTCATAAGCTTTACAAAATAACAAGGAATATTATTATCTAATGAACAAATTTAGTGGAATTTCTTTTATTAGACTTATAAGATATACTAATACCAAGCAAATGATCGATCATATCAATCTTAATACCCCTAAAACAATATTATAGATTAGTACGAAATACAATAATCCCAATAATTGCATTTCTAGGTTCAAGAACCATTTCTCTCAACTGGCGTACAATGAAAAAAAGAAATACTACTACCCCGCAATGCCTGGAGTGTTTGAGGAGCGCCAGCAGGAGATGGCTGATTTCTTCCGTGAATCTCTAGCCCAACCATTTACACGTGGCGACTACAAGGAGCTGGTAGAGCTTTGTCTGCTACTTGTAACTAAAGGATCCGAGCCATTGAACTTCACAGTGGTCTACCCCGGTGCACTTCACAAAGCAAGGTGGATGGCTAAACTGCTCTATACCCTCAAGATTGTTCTTTTGTCAGGCCAGATCAAAGAGCAGTTTCCCAAAGCCGAGGTTGTGACTAAAAGTCAAATCAGCAAGTTAGAACGGTTTGCTGTGTTCACAGTCGCTGTTTATGTCCCATGGTGGATTGTTTGCCCCGTTCCAGCAAGTGCGCCACTGAATGACTTGAATTTGGTCGAAACCTTGGCTGAATTTGCCCCATATGACGCCACAATAGTTGACAAAGCACGTGTGGCACTCGGTAGACACACTTGGTACCTAACTGAGGAGTTGGCCCCACTGGCTTTGTTCTCGTCCCAAGTACAAGAAAGGACAAAAGAGGAGATGAGTGAGGAAGGCCCTTCTTTGCCATGAAGGCACTGAAGTTACTAAGAGAGTGGGGCTCAATCATGGGGGCTATGGAAAGCCATATCTTCCCCCTGTCCCAGAAAGTGGCACTGCCCTAGTGGACCTAATTGGGCCTGACTCAAGCCGGTTCTTCACCATTTTAGGCATGCCCTATCATGACGACTACCTGAACATGAAACGGGTTGTGGACAAGCTTCAGGTCGTCAATGAGGCTGCAGAGCGTGGTGTAAAACTTTGCCATGACTTTCTTAATGTTGCCAGGGATGAGGAGCGCTTTCAAGAAGTCCTTCAAGTAGTTGAAAATGACAGACTCCGCGTTCCTAATCAGCGCAAACGATCATCTGTTTCCGAACAGAAATCATGGTTTCTTGCTCTAGAGAAATAATACCTTGTGAATATATGATAAAACCCCTTAATGTACCATGAGAGAATAAGAATGATTAACTTTTTTGCGTTAGTGATAACAGCTTTTAATTAAGACAGGCAAATGATTTGTGTTAATATCCCTTATGATGGTTGTGTAATCTCATATATAGGCGCGTATGCCGTATAAGCAAAATCGCTATTTTTCAAATTGCTGGTGCTCACTCGAATATGCATGAATCTTCAAAAAATTGCACGTGGGTATTTTCTATGTCAATATGCAACACCAAAATTTTGAACAGCATTGTAGGACAAAGTTGGGGCAACTGTCACACCCTAATATATATATATTGGAGTTTTAACAATAATTTTCTCATTCAGCCAACGTCGCTGTTAGACACAAAACGAATTATCTGCATTCAATATCGTGACATTAATCTCTATTTTAATTACAGGACCGAATCCGAGTTAGGCCGTATTATGGCTACTTTTGATGAAAGGGTGATAAATGAAATGGGGGCTTCACCGCCCAGCCAACCCAGTGATTTGAATACAGAAGTTGAAGTATTGGCGCACATTCGGCCCAGCGAGTGCCACGTCATCGAGGAGATAATGTAATTAATTTGAGGCTAAGAAGAAAACGCAATATATTTTCATTTATTAAATAGCAGAAAACATGTATAAAACGGTATCAGTATCCGTTACATAAGTCATAATGGCTACAGTTACAAATGTATATACAGCTTTACATAATATAGCTATATCCCTTACACATTACAGGGTATGCTAACATATAGGAACCTTTTTATCTGTTTGCATACACTTTTATCGTTCATATTTGTGTCGCACAAATCGAATAATTTTAAAAAATTCATACAACTCTTCCCACGTGACATGTGCATGAGAAATAAAATGCAATACAACACGAATGTTTCAGTATAATATCCTTGGAAACGATATGGGGACCAAATAATCTCAGGCACGCCTAGTTGGGCTATAAACTTCACAATTACCAATCATTCCATGGCGGAAATCCGAGTGAGTCAAAATAGTACATTCTTTCCCTAGTTTTAAAATAGATTGCAAACCAATGAATCCCCTCCCCCCCCACAATGTCGGTGTTAACGATAATCCCGTACCAGTTTCTCATACTCGGCAGCTTCAATATTTCATTCTTCGCAAACACACCGATAAATTTGAACGTCTGAAACGGTCACTTTTCATCGCTCTCTGGAGTGTATTCGCATTCATTTTAAAAACATGTGAAGACGTTCATGAACCGATCAATCTCTATTAGCGCCTGTGATTCGAGAAACACGAGTACACTTATAGGCGCATCTATAGGTTTGGCAAATTCCAACCTGACTGAAATGTTCCCACTCTGTTGTGGACTTAAGTGCGTATCTGTGCCAGCAGACAAGTCAGACGTAATATCAAATGAATAAATGTTAAATTCTTCGACAAATTCTTTCTGCGTTACACCAAAACCAAGTTCGTCACAGGCGCCTGTATTATGTGCCAGACTACTATACGCTCTCGCGCAGAGCGGGAACACAGCATCTGATGTATAATCCGTAATCATGGCCCCTCCCAGAGCGACGCCATTCATGTATAGAGTAATATTTTTAAGGTCGAAATTCTCGAATTTAAAGGTACTACAGTATTTTTATATTTTCCATTCGTCGAGGCGTGGTCCTGCATTCCAATTAATATCCTTTTAGGTAGGACGCCAAGGGCCACGTTTTCTAGTTGCTTCGACGCCAGCCCTGCGGGAGACCGTGTACAGTTTGATCTGTACCCTGTTAATTGGGTATTTTACTGTGGCATGTATTAAGTCTTTCTCAATTTCTATTTGTTTCAGGGAGTTTAATTTCACTAGGCGTATCGTAAATTCGCTTCCATGATGTGTATCACAACGGGTTTCGCGCCTTCTTCTTGATCAGACCCCAGATTTACGCAGATCTCAGGAATCGTGCAGGTAAGCTTCAACTTCATATCCACCCCGTTCAGAAGCAACTTCTCCTGGAATGTGAAGTCTGTATGCAGGCGCCCAAAACATTCATATATATTTTTTTTAGAATTTTTAAATTATCCTGTATTCCATTTTCATCTTTAGTGTGGTAATACCCCTCGGCTGTTAAAAAAGTGTCCTTCGCTTCTTTTGAAAAGCTGAGGACATTTTCCAGAGAGGCTCGTAGGTGGTAGTACCCCGTACCTGCCGAGATGTTAACGTCGTTTAAATACACTTCACACTGGCTGAATATGGAGTGTAAAAAGTTGGTTTCAGAGTAGGCAGAGTAGCTATCATCGCAGTCCGTTCCATCAGAATGGGCTATACGCAGTTTAGCATACATGTGCATGCAGCTCGGGTCAAAAAAGTATGGGCCTGAGCTGGGTATCACGAATTCTATAGGGGCACTAGGTGAACTAATTGTGTTTAATGGGTTAATTGTAATAAAATCACTATGCTTGATAGAGACCTGAGTGGGGGGCATATCAAAGAGGGACAGTTCCGATTTACAACATTGTGAACTACAAGGATAGATGAAAAGCTCCATGATGAGTCAGAAATAGTGCCACCTCCCACGACAAGTATTAGTCAACCTATGATTCGTGAGAGTAGTATCCTCAGCTTATATCAGTTAAGAAAATGATCAGCCATAGGTTTCATACGCTTAGAGCACTTCTTTTTGGTTTACTTTTTATGTTTAATGCCACGTGATGGTACCCCTTCTTCCTGGCAGATCTATTCTTTCCGCAACCCGCTGGTAACCCCTTCTCCTGGCAGATCTCTTCTTCCGCCACCACGCATTTTTATCCTTGCATCTTTGATGATTTCATTCCGTGTACGTTTTAATTGTTTTTTTAGAGCTCCGTTAGGCTTAGTGCCACCCATTATGTCTTCTGCCGCGTTAAAACCTGTTT
This sequence comes from Bathynomus jamesi, assembly GCA_023014485.1. Lineage (NCBI taxonomy): Eukaryota > Metazoa > Arthropoda > Malacostraca > Isopoda > Cirolanidae > Bathynomus > Bathynomus jamesi. Next base: position 118,241 of record JAJOZX010005603.1, read on the forward strand.
CTAACGCCTTCCGTCCTAGGTACCTGGCCCCCTCTTCAACAGGGGGACAGCGGTGCGTAGTATGGATGAAAAAATGGAACCAAGACCACTCCCACGCTGGTACCTCACTCCTGGGTATACTGTGAACGGTCTTCGAGTCAATATAAACGACGAAATTGTAGTTTCACTGTTAAGCTCCCATCACCGAATGGGAAATCTTTTCCCTCAATCGTCCTTATATATATCGAGATGTTGATTAATAGATTAGTCGCAACATTCACATAATGGGGCTTGTCATATGTAATGCTCATGCTTTTCCCTCTATTGTTGGGGATGTGTGCAATGCATAGCAAACGTGCCTGGGTGTCCCCAACAAATTGGTGCTCTACACTGCGTTCACACTTATTAAGCAGATTACATTTTCTCCAATGTTTTCAAAAGTTTTTCCCCGATTTCAATGAAATTTGTAGCAAATAATTACTATATATAGCAGCATTGATGGTATTCATTTCGATAAAATATTTTGATAATTAAAATAATTATCTCATTTTATTGAAAAATAAGTAAAATATTGTGTTCCGAATTTTTAAGCAAGTATTCTATTTACAAATCTAAATGGTGGAAATGGGTAAGAAGAAGGATTTAACACTAACTGAGAAAAGAAAAATAGTTAAGTTTCTTGCTGAAAATATAAAATCTATTGAAATTGCGAAGCAGTTTGGTAGAGCTTATCGAACTGTAAACACGTTTGTAGCGGAGGGTACCAAACTGAGGCAACGAAGTGATAAAGGAGCTATAAGAAAAGTGACAAGGCGGCAGATATCTGTAATCAAGCGCAAATTGCAAAGCATGCAAAGCATCCATTGTCCTCAAGTAAAGAGGTTTTTGAGCAGGCTGGTATACATAATGTACCAAGAACATCTCGATGTGGAATCCTCCAAAGAATTGGCAAGACGTGTAAACCTACGATTCAGTCACTATTAACACCCAGGTACAAGAAGCAGCGTGTTGAATCGGCGCGTCAGTACGTGAAAACAGATTTTAATACTGTATTGTTCACCGATGAATGAAAAGAAACCCTTGAGGGACTTAATGTTTGTTCAAGAAGATGGATTGCTGAGAGCCAATTTCTACCATCGAGATTAAGACGCCAACAAGGTGGAGGTAGTGTCAGGTTTTGGGCAGGATTCATAGCCAATGAAGTAGCTGTTCCATACAGAGTACCTGATGGTGTAAAAATGAATGCCCAGTCTTACACAAACTTTCTAAAAGAAAACCTCATTCCATGGTAGAGATTGACCCTTAGCAGTCCATCTTCTTGACCAACCATCAGATCCCTCAATGGTTGCTCTTCATCCTCGGTGAACAATACAGTATTAAAATCTGTTTTCACGTACTGACGCGCCGATTCAACACGCTGCTTCTTGTACCTGGGTGTTAATAGTGACTGAATCGTAGGTTTACACGTCTTGCCAATTCTTTGGAGGATTCCACATCGAAATGTTTTTGGTACATTATGTATGCCAGCCTGCTCAAAAACCTCTTTACTTGAGGACAATGGATGCTTTGCAATTTGCGCTTGATTGCAGATATCTGCCGCCTTGTCACTTTTCATATAGCTCCTTTATCACTTCGCTGCCTCAGTTTGGTACCCTCCGCTACAAACTTGTTTACAGTTCGACAAGCTCTGCCAAACTGCTTTGCACTTTCAATAGATTTTATATTTTCAGCGAATAACTTAACTATTTTTCTTTTCTCTGTTAGTGTTAAATCCTTCTTCTTACCCATTTTCACCATTTAGGTCCGTAAATAGAATACTTGCTTAATAATTCGGAACACAATATTTTACGCATTTTTCAATAAAATGAGAATTATTTTAATTATCAAAATATTTTATCGAAATAAATACCATCAATGCTGCTATATATAGTGATTATTTGCTACAAATTTCATTGAAATCGGGGAAAAACCTTTGAAAACATTGGAGAAAATGTAATCTGCTTAATAAGTGCGAACGCAGTGTACAATATTGCTGTAAATATAGCACATCTGGGGGCGGAGAGCTTTCACCCAATTTCTCCATCTTCATTGATACATTAAGCTGGACAAGTATGCTGTGCCTCGTGAAAGGTATCTCTTTGGAAGGCTGCGCTATACGGTCTCAGCCACAATTGTGAACAGCTCTTTATCTTTAATATTTCTACTAAGCGTTGACTTTAACTTCAATGTGCATGCAGGCGTGTCTATGTTTACGACTTCAAAAAGTAAATCGTTTGTCAAGTACGACTTTCAAGACTCTTGTTTAAACCCGTCACAATGTCCATGGCTGTATCATAATGCCCGATTCCTAGCGATACATTTATGCTATAGTACCGTTCCTCACCGCACAGGGTTGAACGAATAGTATTGTCTAAGGTTATGCCTATTTTTCGCATTCATCGGTTCTTCTAAGGATCAGAAATATGATTTGTTCATTTTCAAGAGTTAAAAATTTGGTGGCTAACTGAAGTTCACATAACCCCACCTCATACGAATCACGCTCCAATTCAATGGGTCCGTGGAGTTCTGTCACAAAGTTGGCGAGGGTGTTGTTAGGGGTGTGACGTAGAAATGGTTCAGGCGCCATGTTGCATACTATTTAAGCTTCATTATTGCATCAGCTTTTATATAGGTGTTGAAGCTTTCTGGGTAACCAGCCATTTCACCAGGTACATTTTTCTCTTTCCTGAACCTTTGCTTCCTATAATTTTCTCAATTTTAAACACGTTTTTTCCTAAATTAAATGCCACTTTCTGCAACTCCTCGCGGTAAAAGCCTCCTGCGATTTCTTCCCCATTCAAATCTTCAACGTAATACATCATTACCTCACCTTTAGGTCTCATAGCCCTAACTTTAAAAATCTCACGTGTCCATCCTTGCTCAAATCCCTTCGCGAATTTATTCCCGAACGTGAAGCCTTACATAATCATTGATTTTGAAACGCGCAGAGTGTGGTGGTGGCGCCATCTCTTCTCACCTCTGGCGCGTACCTCTTTCTAAAACCTCGTTAGGTGTTGTGCCGATCGTGCGATGGTGTGACGGTTGTAGGATGAGCCAATGACCGAGAACGTTTATATATCTGTATGTGTTTTTATGTGTAAAATAGCGGTGCATGCGTTCCTTTATGGTACGTTGAACTCTTTCAGCTAAAGAGCCTTATGTATAGAATTGGTAGTGTAATAGCTGATATTAAACTCTGCCAGCATGTTCTGAAAAGCGCGTCCTATAAATTCTTTCCCCATATCCGTACAAAAATAGCCAGGAATCCTGTTTTCTTTCAACATCAACGTTTTGGTCGCTTTAGCAACTGTTTCAGGCGATTTATTTTTCAGGGAATTAGCCACAGATATCTAGAGAATACATCTATTATGAATAGGATGTAGCGGTAACCGTCGTTATACACTGAATCTTTGCATGTCTGTTAAATCAGCCTGCCAAATAGAGTCAATCGAGGCAGCTGTTGTCTTGGCCGTTTTAAACCTTTTTCTCACCGGTTTATGAAGTGTATAAGCATCCTGTTCCCGCAAAAATCTCTCAACATCTTTTTTCCTTACACCGTAAACACCTCTGTACAGTCTATTAACGCCACCATAGGAGGCGGGGTTAGAAATGTCATAATAGCGTTTACTTAATATTAGCCATTTGCGTATTTTAGAGGCACGTGGATAAGGCTGGCCGTTTGTTCTCTTCTTTCTCCTCTTCAGAGACACTGCTACTGCTGGGGCGAGTACTCAGTTGTGACACATGCGAGACTTGATCCAAGTCTTTTAACCTATTCAGATTACCTATCAATGTTTTGGGGACATTTATTTGTTGTAGTCTTGCTTTAATATGCTTCCATCCTGTTGGTGAGGGTCTGTCCCACTTTCTCACCAGATCATGAACAATATCAACGATATTGGACCTTGTACCCTTGTTCCTTCAACAATGACCTCGCCTGTATCGATCCACTCTATGATGGGATCCTCACTCAATAGATTATAAAGACAACCTTTTATTCCTCAATGTATGTGGGAGGCTGTTCTTTAGCACATGTTCGATGTGTTGTGTTCCGTTGTTCTTTGGTTGGTCATCGCCAGGTCCTGTGTCGCTATGCTCAGCACTACTCGCGCTGTGCCTAATAACCACGGGGAGCTCTGTAGGTTGCTTATAATCTTCGTACTCATGAAGAAATTTCTGCAAAGCCTCTTGGTACAAGATCCTTTTCTCATCAGGTGACTTTTCACTCTTTAATAGGGCTAGCAACTCGTTTTCCATTCTTTTAAGCCTACTTTTACGGGGTTCTAACCGTGTCTGGAGTCTTTGAACTTTGCAATGAAGCATACACCTCGTGCGGAATCACAACCACCTTCTTCATTATATTAATCTAGTCAGTAAAGGACCAAAACTGAAAATAAGGGCAGGAATGATCCTCCTCTTTGTACAATAATGCGCTTTTTCTTACCCACAGTTTGACTTTTATGAGCGAGCGCTCGTATTATGTTCTTGTAACGACGTAAGCGAGTCTTCTGAGAGGGTTTCATTGGTACATTACATTTTATAACATTAAGACAGATTTCACAGATGCATTTTAAAAAGTCAGAGTCGATATTTTTAACAAACATCTGTTGCAGCGTCCGGGGCAATCGTTGATAGATTTTTATTAATTCACGGTATTTCTTTAGCCTATTTGTCATTCTGGAATATACACCGTTTCAGGTTCGCTTGGGAATATATTCGTTCTTAGAAGCACCCTAAACGTGTTTCGCGGGTGAAGGTCACAAAGCAAATATCCATAACGCTGGTTTGTGGCCTCTTTATAAACCTCCAAAAACTCCTTACGCTGATTCGGGAACATTTGATTGGCTAATACCCCAATTTGTGATACATCTCTACGTTGCGCGAATAAGACTAGATATTGTGTATTTAGCGACACATCGCGCATGTATCTATTTTTGAAAAATAGATTCTGATTGATGAAGAACACGCTTATGTTAAGATGGTGGGAGAACACTGTAAATGTCTCGGCAAACGTTTTATCCATCTCCAACATGAGATCGTCAATTACAATGACTGTATGTTCATTTCCCTTTAACGAATTAACGTCATAGACACCCTTGTGGAACAAAATATCCTCTTGGTACTCGTTGAACACTGATTGATACGTCGAATAGCACCATATAACTTTATGCACAAATTTTGAGAACATCTCTTTTCTTTAATGATTTTAAGCATAAACACAGTTTTACCACATCCTGTAGGGCCAGATATAATACATGTGGATGGGCTCGTGAACCTGAATTTTTCTACAGAATCCATTTCTAACACGTCACGCCCCTAAGTGGGCCATTTACAAAATATTACAAATTTTGAGTGCTGCTCCTTATATTTTGTTTTCTTCTTCCACAGAACCGTGAATGACGACGATGTACAGCACCCCATCATCGATATCAGACGACCCGTTGACCGTCCAGCTACAGATCATTCCCCGCCGACGACCCTCACCAGCGACACCTGTAGCACGCGCCAGTTCAAAGCGGAGGCGTGATGAAGAACCCTCCACGTCAGGTATAAAGCGTGCCAGGATTGCTCCGGTTGTTAGACCACCAGTAATAGAGCCCCAACCCTCAACGTCTTACGCACAACCCCACAATAGTACCTTCCCCAAATATACCCCCTTATTCAATTCCGGGTACATCCTCCACAGCGGCTCCCGTTCTGTTGAGGATGGCATAACATTCGATTGGTGCGCACCGCAACCCCCACCCCGGCCTTGACTAGAAATCGGTATATAGTCAGGGTTGATCCTAGTCCATGTATAGCAATGGTGTTGAACACGGACTACGGCGCATAGTTGAACGTATTGTAGAGTTTGCCCTTCAGAACCGCGACGAACGTGAAGTCAGGACGAGGCTGTCCTTTGGGTCCGGGTCAGATGACGGAGATGTAGATGATTTTTGGGTAGTAATACCGTTCAGACGTTTGGCACCTGAAGATATAGAGTATATATTAGGTCGTATAATGCAGGCCTCTCAAAGTAGTATAGCCTTGAATATGGACAACTTCACGGTAAATATTGACCGTGTATTCCGTGTTGCGGGCCATAGTTCGACACCTTATACTCTTAACTTCAATTTTCAGGCTATTTTTAGACGGCATATGAACGTCGATCGTGGTTGCGGCTTTATAGCAGTGGTCTTAGCACGTATGTGTACTGTACTAAATACACGGACCCCAAAAATTTGGTTGCCTACGGTAGTTGAGCGTGCCCGTAAACTAGCAGTAGACTGTAAGCTTGAGTTTACTGTGCCATGGGTCCTGAAGAACTGAGAAGGGTAGAACAGGAAATGAATGTTCGTATAGCTGTATTTGTACTGGATGATCGTCGTAGAACTGTGTATGTTTATAAAAACTGTGTGAGAGACCGTACAAGACCGCTACTTATTTTAGGATTGTCAGGGGCAACATATCTCCCCATCCGTAATATAATGGACCTTTACGCGAGTTATGATAAAAGTCGAAAATGTGGACGACATCATGATTTGTGTAAGGGGTGTATCGAGTGTGAGGGGTGTATGGAGATTGAGTGTGATGAGTGTCACAAATGTGGAAAACGGACAAACGTATTTAAAACGATTGCCCACGATAGCCCTGTAAAATTTTTTGTGTCCTATATTGTCAAGTTAGCAGACAAGTTCAAAAAAATGACTGTACATTCTCGCCCATAACGGGCAAAATTTGACACACAGTTCCTTTATAAGGAGTTGCTTGAGCACGAGTCCTCTGAGATATTTTCAGGTGATCCCTTGAAAAGAGGCAACAAACTAATACAGATGCAAATAAGAGGTAATGTACAGTTTAAAGATACTTTATTATTCACACTTTGTAAATTAGCAAAGCTACCCAAGGTAATGGGCGTAGCCGCTGAAGTTTCAAAAGGATATTTCCCTTACACATTCCTCACTAGCGAAACTTTAAATTACGTAAGACTACCACCACCCAAACATTACTTTAACTATGAATGTATGAGTACAGATGAGCGTGAAGATTTTGACCGATACTACAACAGTTTTAATGAATGTAATCCTTATAATATAGCTGATGAATGTGAGCGTTATTGCGTGAATGATGTGCGCGTGCTTAGAGTATGTTTCCAAGCCTTTAGGAGGATGTACATAGGCCGTTTCAAATGCGATCCGTTGCAAGTCGCAACCACCGTCGCCTCATCATGTTTTACGGTGTTCAAGAACAACTTCATGCCTAAAGACACCTTCTCCATTATCCACAGAAACAACCCCCGCAGTTATGGTCACAAGGCTATTTACTGGCTCATACACCTACAGCAGCAGACAGGTGTATATATAAAGCATGCCCGCAACACGGGTGAAGTGCCCATTAAGGTTAATGGTCATGTTTTTGGGGTTGATGATCTAAGTGAAAACCGCGCCATTGGTGAGAAGACTGTGTACTCCTTTAACAGTTGTTGGTGGCACGGATGCCCCCGTCCTAAATGTGGAATCGTAGGAGATATCCACGGTAGATCTCCTGCCGACTGTCTTGCGTGGACCCGCGCCCGCTATCAATTTATAGGTTCCCAGTTCACTCACAAGTGTTGTGGGAGCATGAGTATGATGCACGGATGGAGGCAGATATACAGTACCGTGAAGAAATAAACATGATCAAACGTTCAATGGTGAAGGATCCTCTCAAATGCGGTGATAGCTTGTTCGGAGGAAGTACAAATCCTTTCAAGCTATAATTTCCTCCTACGGAGGGTGTGAAGCTCCATTACGACGACTTCTGCTCTTTATACCCCTACGTGATGGAGAACAATCCGTACCCCGTAGGCGCACCTGAAAAAATGGTGGGTCCCGCTATACCAACCATCGAGGAGTTTTCAGCCAACTTGAATGAGCGCTACTTTGGACTCTCTTTCGTAGACGTGCTCCCCCCTCGCGATTTATGGATGCCGATCTTACCCGTCGTTATAGATCACAAGCTCATGTTTCCTCTGTACGTGAAGTGCGCTGAAGAGACCAATGGTGATTGTGACCATACACCCCACCAGCGTAAGATCAGAGGTGTATATACAAGCCTTGAGCTGGCCCTAGCCGTTCGCCATGGGTATAGAATAATGAAGATACATGAGGTGTAGAGGTTTCAGAAGCTACCCAACCTTTTCTCACCATATATAAACGCTTTTTTGAAGGATAAGGTTGAGGCGTCAGGATATCCGCGAGGGGTTGATACCGAAGATGAAAAAACGACTTATATTCAACGTTACCGTGACCGTGAAGGTATAGAGCTTGACCGTACCCAAATTGTAAAGAATCCTGGCAAGCGCTTTAGTGCAAAATTGTGCCTAAACAGTCTTTGGGGAAAATTTGCACAGAATACCGGCAAACGTAACGTTCATTTGGCACAAAGTTATAGTGAAGTCTGGGATTATGCCAATGCTCCCGATAAAGAGGTTATGGAGATCGTGAATGTAGGTAATACTTACATAATAAAGTACAACAATATCGAATTGTCCCCAGATACCTCACGGGTTACAAACATACCTGCAGCCAGCTTCACAACAGCCTACGCACGCATCAAACTTTGGGGCCTATTGCATTCTCTTGGGCGGAGGGTTTTGTACGCCGCCACAGATAGCTTGATATTCACAGCGAGGGAAAGTGAATATATGCCCGCTATTGGGGAGTTCCTCGGAGAACTAACTGATGAGATCAAGGATGAGTATGGAGACATCGCATACGCAGACTCGTTTGTGTCAACAGGGCCAAAAACCAATGGGGTACGGGTGAAGATAGGGGATGTTACGAAGTATATCGTGAAGGCTAAGGGTATCTCGCTTAACCATGCGAATCGGCAGGTCGTTAACTTTGATTCGTTGAGGGAACTTGTGTGCTTGGAAGAAGATGAGACTGACCAGCTACCCCATCTGACTGTAGGTACCCACAATTTTCGGTCACAGAAGCTGGGGGGCGTGAAGGAACTTAGGGTTACAAAGGAGGTGTGGATACCATAATCTTTAATATATCTATTGTTAACTTATCTATTACACGTATTTGTAAATATATACCTTGAATATTTCGTTTAGTAAATACATCGTGTTTCAACTAGCGTTTCACTTTTCTCCTTTGCGTGCGTGCGTGTGTACAGTAAAAAGCTAAGCCCCGCCCACTGTAAGACCAGCAACGTGAATAATACCGCAACCTAAGCATGCCTCTATCCCTGCGTGCTCAGTTGACCTCTGTATACCCTTGAGCTCAGACGTGTATTCTCTCCCGTAGAAGAAAAATAGTAATGGCTACCTTTAATATTGTGTGTTCAACATTTATGAAGTGGTATTCTGCAAAGTGCATAGATGTGGTGGATACTGAAAAACTCCCTATTCCCCCCTCCTTTGCCTCTTTTAAGGCTACATTGAGCTGTGCGAAGGGCCAAGATGTTCAAATACTCTACGGAAATTCTGGCGAGGGGGTTGTAGGATTCCGCAGTACAGACGATGTATTGAAGTATGTTATAGACCTAAGCTTTATAAAGGCTCACATATACCGCGAAGTAGAAGAAGCAACACGTTCAGAAGATAAGCAGCGGTTATGGGTAGTAAGTCTTGTGGATGAGTGGTGTAACAAGCGGTATTATATCATGTTACACCATACCGACTACTCGTACCCTACGGATGAAAATGTAAATCTTGTCATCATGGACAATCTTAAGTATTTTTACCACTATATTAATATATATCATGATGAGGCTTGTAGTGAGGTTGTGGCTAATGGTCTGTGTGAGTTTTTAACAGACTTTAGAGACGAGTATCGCCTGTTAAACAAAAAGGTCAAATATGAACATATGTTTCTCTCTAATAGCGCGCCGGTTTGTGAAGAGGCTTAGTTTGTGGAAATGAACGTGTGGTGAGTGATAAAACATTAAAACCGTTTCGGGAAATTCTGTTTGTCCAAGAGTGTTCGAACAAGCCTGTACACGCTTTAGCAGTGTGACGCGCTCCCGTGCCGCCCACCCGTGTACCTCACGAAACATACGAGTTCGAACAAACCCATACACGTTTCATCAGCGTGACTCATCCCGCCCCGTCGAGCCGATCCAGCCACCTGTGGCTCATAGTCATCTCAGAGCTTGAACCGGGTGGACGTGAGAACACGATGGAACTTCCTCTGAGAAGCACTCTCAACGCCTCGTACGATGTCTCCGTGGCGAAGTCATTGCGCGTGTTCAGGCGTGAAACCGGCACCATTAACTATGTACTTGAAACGGTTTGCAGGCAAGCAAACAAACGTAATGTTATTTATTTAAGTGTTGAGGAGATGAATAGAATCTTCGTGATAGTTGAGAAGTGGGGGGAGGACCGTTATAAAATACCTGCAGGTGTAGGTACAAGAAGAGAGCAGATTAGTGATGCCCCCTCATACGTCGTTGTTTGCACGTTGTGTATAAATAAAGAACAGTCATGCGTTGAGATACGACTGATGTGGAAGAATGCATCTGATAATAACGCTCTTGTCCCTACACGAAACCGTTTCATCCTTGACAGAATGTTTGAAATCGTCGATTCCGCAAGCTGAAACCTATATTAGACGCCCGTGTTACAGATGTGATTTATTTTGACACGGTTCTTGAATACGCATACACCGCTCTGCTCGACGGATTTACCGAATGTAGGAATGAACTGGACGAGAATGGTCTAGAGCTGCTGGATGCATATTTAAAAGGTTTAGATTCTTCGAAATATCCTGAACTTTGGCGCAAAGCACTTGAGCGGTACAGGGCTGAGCTCACCTACACTGTTCACAGTGAAAAGCTGTACCTCTATATAATGAATAGCTGCCGTTACGACTTGGAAGATTATTTCAACTGCCGCTATGCAGAGTGAAGAAGAGTTCACGATTGAAAATCTCTGGACGGTAAGAAAAAACCCCCGATTGGAAAGGCGTGTTTATAAACTTGTATTTAATAATGATGTTGTGGTTAAAAATGACCTCTTTGTGCGTGCTTTTGACAGTATTCTAGCCGTGTTTAAAGTTAACTTACCAGCCGAGTGTAAAGTGGGCACAAAAATAGTGTTGAATGATATGAAGGCCATTTTTGTCGAGTATAGACCTCCGTATCAGTTAAACGGTGAAGTGATGTTTGGACGGTTTTACCACGTCGTACAAAGTAATGGCGATGTGGATGTAGACTCTATTACGTGTGAGTTTAGCGTTTTGTGCCGTAGAACATAAAGGATGTATATTTAAATTATGTATATATATATTTCCTGTACTAATATGCATTTGATTATACGTTTCGTGTATTTTCAATATATTTAATATAACTATATATTTTTCCTGTACTGATATTTTGATAGTACAGCGCTTTGCACATTTCTGATTATATATATTTAATATAACTGTATATATTTTTCTCGTACTAATATATTGATATATAAAACCATTGTATATTTATTTTCATTAATTCGTCTAAATAAACAGAATGATATATTGGCGTACACGGTATTTAATTATATCATTTGATTGGTTTCTAAACCGAATTTCTAAGGCGGAATATATGTTTTAATTAAATAAATAGTGCAAACTGGCAACTCAATCAGATACGGCAACTGAGAAAGGGATATAAACAACATGATCGAGTGTTGCAATAATCCTATCTGTTTAATAGGTCTGCCTATTGGTCGTATTTAGTGACGGTCTACCAGGATTTGGCTGTTGGTGGGTTGTTGGTTTCACCACCATTCGTTTGGACGCTTATTTGTATCCCTCGTACCCCTCATCTCCTGTTGATGGGTGAGCTCCTAAAAGTCGTAGCACTCATTTCGCCATCTCCTGTTGATGGGGTGAGCTCCTAAAAGTCTATACGATTGTTGGTATGTGTGTGTGTGTGTGTGTGTGTGCTTTTAATTCGTTCGAAGGTTATATACAGGCCATTTATGCCTTCTAAAAAGCCTTCTAAGCCACCTGGCGGTAGAAGACAGAATATATGCTTTAATTAAATGAATAGCGCAAACTGGCAACTCAGCCTTCTAAGCCAACTGGCTGATTAAGCCTTAATATATGCTTTAAGTAAATAAATAAACGGAAACTGGCAACTCAGCCTTCTAAGCCAACTGGCTGATTAGGGGTCCTATAAGACAGCGGCCGCTCGGCTGAAGTCCTCATATGCACCCGGCAGTAGCCGGGTAAACATCTCGCCTCCTTCCTCTCTCTCCTTCTCCTCTCTCTTTCTCTTAGGGGATAACTCTGCCTCCAAGTTGCATAACCACTTGTTGCTCCCCCTCCCCCATTTTGGGGGTGACTTGCAAAAAGGGGGTTGGGGGTTGGCACTATGGGGTGCCTTGCAACAGGGGGTGGGGGTGGGGCTCTTGCAACATTATGCAACATTTGCAATTGCATTGCACTCTCCTATTTTGCGCCCACACTACTTTCGTAACTACATTCTCCTCCCTTATATCTGTATATCCCTTTCACATAGTATTTTCATATATTTTCTTCCTCATTTTTACATGGGGATAATATAGGGTGAACCAAATGTAGGTGGACAGTAAATGATAACGTTTATTTTGAGAATACATATTTAATTTTTTTATACTATAATACAAAATAAAATTTAAATAAATTTAGTTATAATATTTAATATAATATAACACAAACACCATAGTTATAATGAACACCATAGTTATAATATAATATAACACAAACCGTATTCAACCTACTGTCCACCTACTTTTGGTTCACCGTGTATATATGAATATATATATATATATATATATATATATATATATATATATATATATATTAAGGTAGGTTGATTTTGGAACTGTGATCTTGGACTAGTCTAGATAGAAAGGTATTAATGTATAAAAAACGTTGCACCAACTCATATTTGTGAAAATGATTTTTTTTTTAGGATTGTTAATTATTTTTAAATTGTAAAATTGCCGAATTTTACGCGTAAAATCGCGCGCGCGGCATTCGCGCAATGTAAACAAACAAAATATCGGACCTTATTTCATCAAAATAATCAATTAAAATTCGGCTTTTTTAACAAAACGATGCTTGAAACTTATTGTAAATGCATTATAGATGTTTATTAGTGTATTATTTTGTATTTTTTAATGATATTTACCTATAAAATGTGTATTAAATTAAGTTATTTTATGAGGCGTTCATTTAATTGTGTTTATTTTCAGATATTTCATAAAAATGGGTAAAAAACTGAAGTCTGCAGTGTTAACTCGAAGTGATAGTGCCAAAAAATTCAGTGGCCAGCCTTCCCCTTTGGATAAAACAGAGCCTCCTACCCTTCGCCAAGTTATTCAGTAGGGTTATTTCCTCCAAAACAGCCACCCGGACTTGAAAGACTATGATATTGCTAAAATGATAGCAAAGGATGTGATTGAGATCTGGCAGGCAGTGAACCCGCTGCTGCCCCTGTATGAGGAATATTACGTATGTAGTGAAATTGGTGAATAAAGTGTGCTTCAAGAAAGCAAAAGAGATAAACAGGAAATCTCTTTCTACAGTCCAGGAGCAGAATCTGGAGGAAAAGCTGGATAAACTTTTTGACATTTCTGCTTGCACCTGAAAGCTACCTGTTCGTCCCTGTGATGACAATGCTGTGTAGTGCAAGAAAGAAAATTGTCAAACACAGCACATAATCTGCACTTGTTCTCCCAGTAAGTCGGTAATGCTATTATTTTTTTAACTTTTAACTTGCCTAACTTAGTGCGATTGAGCGGAAATTGCACACCATTGGCTGTTCACTCCATCAGAATGAGCTTCCTTTCAGAGCTGTTTTCAAGCATTTTGATGGCAGTACCAAAAGTCCCACTGCTTTCACTGGTCCGCTGGGAAAACTGTGAAATTGACTACCAAGATCTGCCACAAGTGGAATTCACCAAACTCAGTGGCCCCCTGGATGACATGGAATTTGCTGAGGAGACACTGAATGATCTCAGTAGCGACCAGAGGCTTCTTTTGGAGTATGTGCTTGGAATTTCTAGGGGCAAAGTCAACCCAAGATTTGCTGCCTGGAAAATTGGACCATTAAACCATGCAAGATGGTTGACTTTGGCAATTAGATTGATGTGTCTGTGGACCAGAGGTGCTTACCCTCCAGAACTACAGGATAAGCTTTACCAGGCCATCAAGTTCATTGTGGAAGTGTATGCAGTCAGTTGGTTTGAGATCAAAAGGGACAGCAAGTTCCACAATCAGCAGCTGTACATCTTCAACATGATCCAGAGGATCAAGCAGCAGTCTGAAGAAATCCAGGGTGTTGCTTTCAAGAACCTGAAGTACAATGCTTTTGCCTTGCTGCCCGAGAATGTGCTGTACTCCATGATGAAGTCTGATGACTTGGAAGTGAGAGAAGCTGCTCTCAAGAAAATTCTGTCCATCAGGTAAGCATTTATTAATTTAAAAAAATGTGAAAAAAAAATTTGATTATAGGGATTTATTTAATAAAAAAAAGGCCCGAGTTCTATAAATCCTCATAATCGAATTTTTTTTCACATTTTCTTATCCCAATTCCCCCCCTCCCCTCTGATAATGAAAATAATCTTACCTTCTTTCTGAAAAAAAATTCGATTATGGGGATTTATAGAACTGGTTTTTTTTTTTTTTTTTAATTTAAGTTAAATTAAATCAGCAATTCTGAGACTAATAGGGATTAAATCTTAAACTGGAATAAAAAATAAATTAATTATTATTCTTTCAGAAGTGGGAAGCCAGCCAAGAAGAGGCTGAAGAAGATCACAGCCATCAACATTGAAGTTACCCACTGGTCAGAACTATTCAACCTTTCTCAAAGTGGCATCTGTGAACCTGCTCTCACAGAAGACTTTTCTGACCAGGAGCACAAGAAGCATTGCTGAATGGCACCAAGCTGGAGCTGCCTGATCTGCCTTCACATTCTCAGAGTGTTGAAAGGGCCGTGAAGCTGACATCTGAAGCTTCCCATACTGTTTATGGACTCGAATCAAGACACAAAAACATTCTGGCCAAAACCCTACCCCACCAGATGAGGCCTTCCTTTGCTTCTAAAGGCTCTTACAGTGAAAATTATGATGATCTTGGGATCTAAATGTGTCTATTTGACTCTGTACATGTTTTTTTTACTTTTCTTCAATGAAATTGTAACTTTTTTCAGGATTTTTTTATGAAAATAACGATTTTTTCGGCCGAAAATTGCGAAAATGCGGTATTTTTCGGTACGATTTTTTGACGATTTTTGAAATGGTTTCCTCAAAAAACGGTTAAAGCCAGAGATCTGAAATGTTTTGTCAGTTATTACCATATTAAGCCCTGACTATCTCGACTAGTCCAAAGTCGATATCTAAAACATTGCGGAAAATCAACCTACCTTAATATATATATATATATATATATATATATATATATATATATATATATATATATATATATATACACAAACAATGCGCCTCGGTGGTGTAGTGGTTAGCAAAACCCAGCTGTTCATCCTTCCACACAATAAAGAAAGTGGTTGGTAGATAAATGGGTAGCCTAGTGGTTAAAACGCTGGGCTGCTGGTGGGGCGTTGTTCGGATTCCACGTTAAACTATAGGTCTAAGGTGGCGCGAAAAGCTTGACCTTTGTCAGAATGAACAATTCTGGCGGAAGCAACCAAAGGTTACCAAAGGTTTATATATATATATATATATATATATATATATATATATATATATATATATATATATATATATTACCGGGTATGGCAAAAAAAACTAGGCCACTATTTTAAGTGTACATTTTAAACAATTATAAGGATTTTTTTGTACGCAAAACAGACGTACTAATGCTCGATAAAGCGCGAAATCGAGGCTAAAGGCCAAGAATAGGCTAGTCCCAAATTTCAGTTGCTGCTAAACCATGGGCTTAGTCATATTTCTGATTAAACCTGCGAAATAATGCCGAAGTATTCGCGTGAAGACGAATTATACTGTACAACAAATTTTCGGTTCAGAAAAAAACGGGAATAACATTCGGTCATTCTTAATATTTCGAGTGTGCTGATTCCAAATCTGAAATTAATTTTTTTCGATCACGTCACGTTTTTTTGTAATGACTGCTTAAAATCTTCATACAAAAAATAAGACTATATTGATAAACAGATAGACTTTATCATATGGAACAGTTTAATTATTGCTATACTTCAATATATAAGCACAAAATTAACATAAAACTCTCGTATTATACAGTTTCCAACTCATTATTTGTATTTATGTTGGCGTTTGTGTGATGCTTCTGGTTGGTCACGCTTTAAATTGCAACAGAAATCGGCCAGCATAGCAGGACTCCACTTCTCTTTGTATCGGCTCTCCATTGTGGCTATATCCTGGTGGAATCTCTCCCCGTGTTCGTCGCTAACAGCAGATGCGTTTTCCGGAAAGAATGATGTGAATGCAAACAATGAATTTTCAATGACATCTTACATCCTAGACGTTGATATGAGTTGATAAGTTGATCCACAAGTGCAGCATAGTTGTCGTATTTAGACTTTCCTAGTAGACCGCTGCACACGTTTTTGAATGCACGCCAGGCTGCCAACTCAACCTCATCCATCATCGTTTCAAAGTGTTCGTCTAGCATGAGTTGGCGAATTTGAGTGCCGACGAATATGCCTTCTTTAATCTTGGCATCACTTATTTTTGGGAATTTTTCCTTTAGATATTTGAAGGCAGACTTATCCTGTTTCAACGCCTTTGCAAATTGTTTCATCAGCCCTAGTTTTATGTGAAGTGGCGGCAAGATAACTTTTTACTTTCGTACTAGTGGTTCGTGAATAACATTGTGAGATCCAGGTGAGGAATTGTCTCGCGGCGGCCATACTGAGCGTGTGAAGTGTTCAGACCTTGCTCGGCTATCCCACTTGCATAGGAAACACATGTATTTCGTATAGCCAGTTTGCAATCCATTGAGAATATCCACAACCTTCAAATTTGCGCAGATAAGCCATTCATGTTCATTGTATTTTATACAGTCCAGAATAAAAGCAACATTGTCAAACGTTTCTCTCAAGACGACTGAATGAGCGATCGGAACAGAAGGCATTGTGTTCCCATTGTGTAGCAGTACACCCTTAGCACTGTACAGAGATGCATCAATGAACAATCTCCACTGATTCGGTTCATAGCACAATCCCAGAGCATCGAACAGACCATGTATATCAATGCAATAACAAAGATTGTTCTTCATTGTGAAATATTCCTGCAAATCCAAGGAGCGCTTTCGGAATGCTGTAATTCGTACGTCTTCCGCCAGCAGATTCCATTCTTGTAGACGTGAGGCCAGCAGTTCACTTTGTTGCTTGGTAAGTATTAAATCACGGACCAAATCGAGTTCAGGCTGCGTGATGAGATGTTGTTCTTTCTTGGACTCGACTTGAGCTTCATAACATTCGCCGTCTGATTCCGATTTGTCAAATTCTGTGTTATCGGTTGGCATTTCAGCTGGAGGACGAGGGATGGGTATATCTGTAGAATGTTCCACAGGACGCATAGCAGAACGAAGATTTGGGTAGACTATAGCCTTTTTCCCTTTTCTGTTACAACTTGTAATGTGAGATAGCATAATTGTGTAATACATTATGCAGAGTAGGATATGCTAAAATGTGCTAAAAACACCAAATTTGACGTATATTCAGAAAAATAAAAGATTCAAACCTATGATGTTCGTTAAGCAGAAATAGCAATCAGTTGAATGGTCCAGCGGCTCTCTCCATACCATTGGGACACTGAATCCCAGACCAGGATCGGTGCCTTTGAACCATGCAGATAACGAGCTTGTACATCTCACACAGCAGATATGAGGCGCCCAGTGCTTGTCCTGATCACCAACTTTGCATGCGAAGTATAATTCATAAAGCTTTTTCACATGAGAAGTCAACTTCCTCTTATACTGTTTTAACGTTAATGTCCCACAAATATAACAAAAACTGTCTGGCGAATTTTTGCACTCTCTAGGCATTGTAGCATAACATCAATAAAAACCTGTAAAATAAGAAAATGATAGATCAATTTGCAATTTCACACAATATAGACGTTGTCGGTGAAATATACATAATTTGATAGCTGTTATTCAATAATACTCACTTATAGCACCGATTTATGATAAAATATGGCTGACAATTTTGTTTTAAATGATTAACGAAAGAAATTTTTCATAAAATCAAAGTGGAAACACAGAGTCGAACACCACTACCACAGCATATGCATGACTGAACAAAATGTAAAAGATGCGTTCAGAGAACCAGTGGTTCTCAAAATGATACAATGAAATAGGGTCATTTTCATAAAATCGGTGGGTGATACAAATAAATGAGTGTTATTTTCAAAATCTACGCATATAATCAGCCATAAAAATAACGATCTCATTTCCGTTTTTTTTCACTGTTGTACAATGTTATTAATAAAAATTGTTGGTTAGAAAAAGGTTGGGAAGCATGAAAATTACTTGCAGAGTTTTCGAATGAGCCATGGACTAGAGCTGGTTTGACAAAGTGAAGAAAACTGATGATGTAGAGGATAGATAGGATAGTGGGAGGCCTAGAATGACTCGAACACAAGCAAATATAAATCTCGTAGGGACAAGAATAGTGAGTCAAAAAGAACCTGGGACGCATTTAACGCCAAATGAAATAGCCATGGAAATCGGGATATCTTACAAAAGTGTTCGGCGAATAGCAAAATTTGACCTAAACTTGAAGGCATGCAAACGAGTTTCAGTACAATACAAGCTTTTGTGGGGCCGCGCAGTTAATTTTCCGCATTTATATTATTTTTATATTAGTTACCGACAAACCAATTTTGCGCGTACCAAATTGTATATATTTTATCACTGTGTAATTTTAAGAATCATATATAATCTTTATAAATAAGTATTGTACATAAATTTATATATATATATATTTAATTAATTCAGCTGTATATAAAATAACAAAATCTTCTGTAAAATAACCTCAGCCAACCAAGAACTCAATAAACTCTGAAAACGACCGGCTTTTCCTTCAAGACGCCAACCCCCCAAACGACAGGGAGAGAAGAGGACACGAGAGGCCCCTAAAAGAGATACCCAACAAAGCGATAGCTTGTCTCTCGTATCCTTCATTCTTCCCGGCAACTACAAGTAGCACCAAGAAGGAACCAGCTACAATTGGTGACCCCGGAGTGACCCGAAGCAGCCAGCGGAAGCAGCATCCTTCAGTCGCCGGGCGGAACAAACCGAAGCCACGCCTCTTCGCCGCCCACCCGTAGTAGCCGGTCGGAACCAAAGCAGCAGCAGACCCGAATTACATTCCCGCAAGATGGAATCTGTTGAATCAGGAGTGCACCATGTCACCATCAAGCCACCCACGTTCTCTGAAGCGTCGGCCGCAGGATGGTTCTCTATCATGGAGGCACAATTCCACATTTCCAGAATAACATCCGAAGAGACCAAATTTTTCCATGTTCTAGCCTCGTTACCCCCCGAAGTCGTCTCACGAATTTCAGCAGCAACTCTCTCCAACAAGTCGTATACCGATTTAAAAGAAGAAATCGTGAGTCATTACGAAAAGACGAAGCCAGAACTCTTCGAACGACTCATCTCCAACACTCCTCTCACTGGAAAGCCCTCCCAATTCCTTCAAGATATCCACCAAACGGCACTGAAGGTGGGCGTCAGCGATGATTTGGTGAAGCATAAATTCATCCAGGCGCTCCCATCCTCAATAGCGCCCGTCGTAGCAGCACAAAAGGAGCTGACGCTAACTCAACTCGGCAAACTAGCCGATGAGTTAATACCGTTCGCTCAACAAAGCTGCTACGCGGCGCCAACGTCAACTCGAGCCAATACAAGCCCAAGAACGAATATCCCCATCGGCCTAAAACCCTTCAGCGAGAATCAGCGGCCGGTGGTGTGCCGCGCGCACCTTTATTATGGCCCCCAAGCAAGGACCTGCAGGCCATGGTGCAAGTGGCCAAATAAAGATGACGCCAAGCTGCTCCCCTCGTCACGCCCAAATTCAAGATCTTCCTCACCATCAAGAGAAACGTCGGAAAACTAGATAAGCAGGCTGTGATTAACGCGACGTCCGGCCTGCCGCTGATCTCAGTCGCAGCTCGCATCGCCAGTCTGAAGGTCAATTTTATCATTGACACAGGAGCGAGCATCTCAATTTTACCACCAACTTGTGTCAATGATTGTCAACTCCACCCAACCGCAGTAAAGATTTCCACCGCAAACGGTCAGCCGCTCGAAATATTCGGAGAAGTAACACTGGACATATCAATTCCTAAATTACGAAGAATATTCAGGTGGCCATTCGTCGTCGCCCAAGTCTCCAGTCCACTTCTCGGCGCCGATTTTCTATCCCATTATGACATCCTTGTGGACTGCAAGCATGGCATTTTGAAGGATAGAGCAACAACTCTTCAAGCCACAACTAAACCTGTGCAATCCAAAGACCTTCACCTCATCAATATTAACCCTACCGACAAATTACCTCAAGAAATCAGGAACCTGCTTGACAAGTACTCCTCACTACTGAAACCAGCTCAACCGCAGAAAGTTTCCACCAACACTGTCAAGCATACCATCGACACTGGCAGCGCACCACCAGTGTTTGCAAGCCCTCGACGTCTTCCACCCGATAAATTATCCTCAGCTAAGGCTACTTTCAACAACTTACTTCAAGATGGAATTATAGAACCCTCAAAATCACCATGGGCCTCACCGTTACACCTCGTTCCGAAGAAGATACCAGGCGAATGGCGGGCGTGTGGTGATTATAGAAGCCTAAACGCTGTCACGAAACCGGACAGATATCCACTTCCTCATATAAGAAGTCTGTCAACATCTCTGCACGGAAAATCATGCTTTAGCAAAATCGATCTAGTCAGAGCATATCACCAAATTCCAGTCCACCCAGAAGATATCGAGAAAACGGCTATAACAACTCCATTTGGTTTATTTCAGTATTTATACATGCCATTTGGTTTAAGAAACGCCCCTGCAACATTTCAACGCTTCATGGATACAATTTTCAGAGGAGTTGACTGCGTATTTGTGTATCTCGACGATATTTTAGTCCATTCAAATAACGCAGTTGACCATTTGAAAGACTTAGAACGCGTATTCAAGATCCTTCAAGAACACAATTTAAGAATTTCCTTAGAAAAATGCATATTTCAGCAATCCAAATTGAATTTCTGGGTCATGAAGTTTCCCCAGCAGGCATTCGTCCTCCTGTAAACAAAGTCTCCGAAATTCAAGATATTCCCCAACCGCAAGATTACCAAAGCCTCAGAAGATTCCTAGGAATGACGGGATTCTATCGCCATATGATACCCCGTTACGCCGATTTAGTCTCACCTTTAAGTGAAATCGTCAGAACTCAAGTCAAAAGCAAAAGTCTACAGTGGAACGACGAAGCAATTCAAGCCTTTCAAGATGTCAAGGATGCACTACGGAACGCCGTTACGCTTTGTCATCCTCTTCCATCAAGCTCAATCCTTCATTTAGTTACGGACTGCTCACAAATAGCAGCTGGAGCAGTTCTTCATCAAATAATCGACAGCACACCAGTTCCCATCGCCTTCTTTTCCAAGAAATTAACTACAACTCAGCAAGCGTACGCCGCATACGATAGAGAATTACTCGCAGCATACCTAGCCGTCCTGCATTTCCGTCAATTTTTAGAAGGTCGTCAAGTAATACTCTTCACGGATCACAAACCGATGGTTTCTGCCTACAAGAGTCCCTTACGAGCCAAGACAGACCGACAACAACGTCATTGGTCTGCCATCACGGAATACGTATGCGATGTAATACATATCTGTGGATCCGAAAACGTCGTAGCGGACTGCCTTTCACGCAACGTAAACGCAGTACATATCGACGCTTTCGATTTATCAGCAATCGCGGAATCTCAACAAAAAGATCAAGAAACGCAAGAATTTCTCCCACGTCTCAAGCCGTTCCCGTTTCCAGAAAATACAACTTTATATTGCGATACATCCACGCCATATCCCCGTCCTTTTGTTCCCAAGCAGCATCGATCTTCCATCTTCAATCAATTTCATAATATTTCTCATCCAGGCATCAAGCAATCACTTCGTATCATTAAATCAAGATACTTTTGGCCCTCAATGAATAAGGATATTCGAACTTGGTCCCGAAATTGTGAATCATGTCAATCCTCAAAAATTTCTCGCCATACAAAATCAGAAATAACCCCCTTCGATTTACCAAGTTCAAGATTTGAAACGGTACATATCGACATCGTCGGTCCCTTACCGCCAACCACTTTGCCCGGTCAAACATATCCTTCCCCATATAGATATCTCCTAACCTGCATCGATCGTGCCACAAGATGGATAGAAGCATATCCTCTGATTGATACTACAGCCACATCAATAGCACACGCATTTCTCGATGTATGGATTTCAAGATTTGGTGTACCACTGCAAGTCATAACGGACCGCGGATCCCAATTCGAATCCGAACTCTTTAGGGAACTCTCAGCTCTCATCGGATTTCACCGACTAAGAACTTTGTCGTATCGCCCTCAGACCAACGGAATAATTGAAAGATCTCATCGCACCATCAAGACAGCAATCATCGCTCGAAAACAAGATTGGCTCCCCGCTTTACCCATAGTTCTCCTTGGTTTACGCAGTCTCCCCAACGAATCGGGTTATTCACCGTTCACCACCGTCACCGGAACCACCCTATTATGCCCGAGGCCAATGATCGCCAATTCGTCGTCAAAATCCAATTCAAAATTCATCTCCGAATTAGCCAAGAAAATGACGCAAATCGATTTCGCCCAACTCTCTCAAGGAAACATTCACTCAGCCCCCAAATCATTCATTCCATCGGAACTCCACAAATCAAGCCACGTATGGGTACGCATCGACCGCGTTCGAAAACCATTCGAGGCACCATATCAAGGACCTTTCCGTGTTCTCGAACGCCACGATAAGTACTTCGTAATAGAAAAAACTAACGGATCATCAGAAGCCATTTCAATTAATCGTTTAAAACCGGCGTATATAGTTTCAGGTCCCACACAGGTACCGGGCGCACAATCGGACGACATCGGATCGGAGAAAAAGCACGCAAGGAAAAAGGACGATGGAGGACGCACCTCGGAGGTAGCAAATACAGACCTCAGGACGGGCGCGCAGGACAACGCAACAACCGGAAACGAGGCCGACCGAGGATCAACGCGAGCTGGACGAAGGATCCGATTCAAATCAAGACCCGAATATTTCTACTTTTGATATACGTGCTCCGCTTCTCGGGGTGGGCAGTAGTGTGGGGCCGCGCAGTTAATTTTCCGCATTTATATTATTTTTATATTAGTTACCGACAAACCAATTTTGCGCGTACCAAATTGTATATATTTTATCATTGTGTAATTTTAAGAATCATATATAATCTTTATAAATAAGTATTGTACATAAATTTATATATATATATATTTAATTAATTCAGCTGTATATAAAATAACAAAATCTTCTGTAAAATAACCTCAGCCAACCAAGAACTCAATAAACTCTGAAAACGACCGGCTTTTCCTTCAAGACGCCAACCCCCCAAACGACAGGGAGAGAAGAGGACACGAGAGGCCCCTAAAAGAGATACCCAACAAAGCGATAGCTTGTCTCTCGTATCCTTCATTCTTCCCGGCAACTACAAGTAGCACCAAGAAGGAACCAGCTACACTTTAACTGCCATTCATAAGCAAACTCGCTTGCTATGTTGCCAACAATTACTCGTTAGATTTTCACCGCGCACAGCTCATACGATATAGTTTAGTGATGAGAAAATATTTACAGTTAGTAAACCAATTAATAAACAGAATGATCGTGTATATGCCGCTACCACAAGGAAACGTGATATAACACCTGAAAGGTTGTTAAGAGAAACCAGGAAATTTTCTCCTACTGTCGGTGCAGCATTTTCAAGATTCGGAACAAGGATAGTTTTTGTAGAACTAGGAATACGAATGGATTCGGAATATTACTGTAATCATGTTCTTGTTCCATATTTTCAAGATATTAGACAAATATGCGGTGATAACTTCGCTTTCCAGGAAGATGGTGCACCTTGTCATCGCGCTAGAGCTACAGTTGATTACCTAAGACAAACAGCACCTGATTTCATATAACCTGCAATGTGGCCGGCCAACAGCCCGGACTTAAATCCGTTCGACTACTCAGTGTGGGAAGCACTAAAAGAAAAGATTTACCGTCCTGGTCATCAAATCCGAAATGTTCAACAACTTAGAGCTCTAATCGTGGACAAATGGCTTAACATATCGCGATGATTTCTGAACATTGCTATCGACGAGTGGCAAATGCATATTGCGCTCTGTAGAAATAATGACGGAGGTCATTTTGAACATTTCTTATCATGATGTGCAAGGTAAGTGATCGTATACTGAAAAAAGGTTGTTTTAAAGTTGTTTAGATTATTTGTTTAAAATATACATTTAAAATAGTGGCCAAGGTTTTTTTCGCCAACCCTGTATATAAATATATATATATATATGCTGTTTTATATATATATATATATATATATATATATATATATATATATACACACACATGTATATACTGTTTTATATATATATATATATATATATATATACATACTGTAGGCCTGTGCGATTAATCGAAAATGTTGATTCGGGTCGATTCAGTAAAAAATCGAAACCCGACCCGACTTAGAGCTAAAAAATTTCGATTCTTCGATTCGCTAACTGTAACCTGTCGAGACGATAAACTGGCACTACCCCAAAACCATGGAATGTCTAAACCGTGGAATAACAATTGAAAAATAAAAAATAATATATATATATATATATATATATATATATATATATATATATTAGGGTGACACTTATTTTCGAAAGTTTGAATTTTTATCGGGACGGGCGCGTTTCCGGTTTCATTTTGTCAAAAAATATCGTGTGTAAAATATTTTTGAAATAAAACAATATTTAGAACTGCCTCAATACGGTCAAAGTTTGTATATTTTCTCGAAAAGTAGAAATTTTAGATCATGATGTTCTATGCCTCTAGCAAAAAAATATCACTTCTAGTTTGTTCAAGCTACTAATCTTGACTAAAACATATAACTGGACTTCATACTTTCAACTCTAGGTCCCCCTCAACTCGAGTATTAGCCCCTCAAGGGGGGGGGTATCATGGGCGCCCATCTCCCTCTCATTGTGCCTACTTTGCAGAGGTCACGTGGACTTGCGGGCGGTTGGGAAGTCACAGCGGTGCTTCTCGACCACTTGTAAGAGGAACTGCCTTTGGTCTTCACTCTTGGTAAGGGCCAGGTTGAAAGACTGCATCAACGCCACCCCGCGCTCCGCGAAGTCATTGACAACTTGAAGGGCCTGGACTCGGCGGGATGCGGCGATGAAGGCTGGGTCCGTCCGCCACTCCTCCGGATCCTTGAGCAGGAAGGCGGTGCTGATGTCCAGAACCTTGAAGAACTCCTTTGATGTAGTCGTTGTGAACTTGGCCAATGTATTGTTGGCGATTGAGGCGGTTGACAGGTCCACATTGATACGCCGCGGGGGATCCTCCGATCCTTCCTCTTCTTCCATCGCTTTAATCATCTCCCGCTTTGTCGCCAAGTCAATACCCTCGTCGAAGATGGCCAGGGTGACGAGGCGCTCGCTCAAGTACCATAGGTGCCTGGCGAAGACTGTCGCCGTCGCCTTGGCCACCGCTGAGTCCGGATAATAGACGAGGGCCTTGAGCAGCGCGAGGTCCGCGGCTGGGGCCGTTGCCGGGAGCGCGCTTTGTACCAGGCCGTCACGTAGATGGACACGGCGAAGATGGTGAATCGCCGGATTCCAGCCGCTTCGCCTGACGACATCTGAAACTGTTCCCGGAACAGGAACAGTTTGATGGCATAGATGACTTTTGCCATCCAGCGCGCGCGATGGAAGGCGCCGGGACGAGCGAACCGGGCACCCCGCTTGTTCGGACCGCCCAGCACAATTACAGAGAGCTCCAGAAGTTCCTGTAGTCATCACGTGGATGTTGACCGTCGAGGAGGCGGCTGAATTCGATCAGCAGGTCGTCGCGGGCGTCCTTCAGGTGCTGCGGCATGGTTCCATCCTCGAAGGGCTTCGCTTTGGTTTGATCGATGAAGTCCCACTGGGCGGCGAATCGTTTGAACAGGAGGATGTCAGGACCAGTAGAGAGACCGAGGCACGCCGTGAATGCCTTCTCGCACACCAGTTCGTGGATGTGGTGGCGGCAAGCCAAATGAAGCACTGTCTTCTCGAGTTTCTGCTCAATGATATAGCAAGCTCCTCCTGAGAGTCCTGTGTTTGAGGCGGTGGTGTCAAAAGAGAGGGCACAGATCCGTCCCTTGATGTCCCAATCCTCGAGGGCAGAGAGGACGGCTTTCGCCATGGCGCGGCCGGTGCCGTCGGGGAGGCTGGGCACAGCCAGAAGCTTGTCGACGTTCTCCCCAGACACCAGAACTGGAAGGCGATCTTCAGCAGGGCCTCCGTCAGCCGCTGGTACGATTTTCCCGTCCCACTGAACGGTCAGCGGCACAGTAATGGAATGGAAGGCTGCCTTCATTTCCGCTGCTGCCATAGCACGGAACTTTGCTCGGTCGCGGCGGGAGGATTCGCGGTTCAAGACCAGCTCCTCAGGGTCGTGGCCCAAGCTCCTCGCAGCCGCCGACAGCAAAAAAACACCTTCTCCGTCGGTAAGTTTCGTCCGATCCATCGCTGCGGAGAGATCAGGGGTGATAATCTTTTTCGACGCGCGGAATCGCTTGGGTGGTAAAGGGGTCGTAGATGCTTCTGCATTCGACGTGGACGGGCCCGGGAGAAGAGCTCTTCCTCTTCTTCTCGGCGACGACGCCGTGTCGGTGACCGAGTCGGGCTGCTTGCACCTGAGCTGGAGCTCGATGCCAGTTCGACGAGTTCTTCTCGGCTCTCTCTGTTCGCCCTTT
Source organism: Bathynomus jamesi (assembly GCA_023014485.1). Lineage (NCBI taxonomy): Eukaryota > Metazoa > Arthropoda > Malacostraca > Isopoda > Cirolanidae > Bathynomus > Bathynomus jamesi. The sequence continues at coordinate 145,258 of JAJOZX010005603.1, forward strand.
CATCATCTTGCCGGCGGCTCCTTTCCGCTTCCTGTCTCCTCGCACGCTCCTCCTCAGTGTGCAGCGTCATTTCACGTGGAGGAGATGCGGCCGCGCCGCACCTCGGCCTTTGTCCCGTCAGGAACTCCCTGTCCTCTTCGATTGTGATCATCGACATCGCCTGTTCGTGTGCGATGTCGAGAGGCGGTCAAGGGATGAGAGGAACTCGGCCTCGTTCCTGATTTGGGTCACAGGCGCCGTTTCGAGTTCTTGTTCAGAGCCCGCCACTTCTCGTACATTCGGAGAACCTTGTCCCTTGCGCGTTGGTCTTTCTGCGTAGGAATACGGGACCGCTCCCAGAATTCCTTGACTGCGGTCACTGTCTCAGCGCTGCTTCCTTGATCGGCTTTGACGTCAAGGTGAAGGGGAAAAGTACTAAGCGCCTGCTTTCCCGTAGGCAGCATGCTTCCTGTGATGCTGTGGTCCACGGTCCCCAGGAGATAGACTGCTGTTTTAGATCTTGTTGCCGAAGCCATCACGTCGTTTCAGAACTCACTGAAAAAGAGAATGAAACACTGTTAGTGTTGGCAAAACTCGTCCCAACCCATTTTCTACTTAGAATAACATGTTCTTTCGACTGTATCAATATTTGGATAAACTCGTGTTACCCCTGTATAATACCTCATTTTAGTCTTCTGTACACCAGTGCGGAAGACTAAACCAACGACCTCTACCGTCCGTCTGTCTGTCTGTTATCATTTTTCAACTCAGAAACTACAGCAGCTATCGAAACGAAAACTGACATGATAACAGAACGCCATGAGTACTTTTCGACAAAAAGTATAAAATTTGACCTCGTTGAGGCAGTTCTAATTATTATTTTATTTCAAAATATTTACACACAATGTTTTTAGGACGGAATGAACACCAGAAATGCGCCCGTCCTGATAGAAATTCCCAAAAAATGAAAAACACCCCAAATAAGTGGCACCCTAATATATATATATATATATATATAATACTATTATACATAGTATAATAATATAATAACGTTATAAAATAGTTGGATATTTGAGATTACGCCTTTATAAGATCTGAGCGCTCAATGCGCATGGTCAGCTTTTGATTTTTGTGATGTCACAGAGCACCGTGCGCGCGCCTTGCGGTGTGATAAGTTTGGACCGGTTCTTTAGATTCACTTGTTTATTACCCTTTTCAGTATGTTGTTGCTGGTGCATGTATGTTGTTCTGTCGGTGCTGGTGCATGTAAATTGTAAAGTATAGGTGAATGCAGTGCACAGTCGCAGTCGAATCGAATTGAAAATCGAAAACAAGAGGCCGAATCGAATCGAAAATCGCATCGAAATAAAAATATCCGAATCGCACACCCTTTTATATATATATATATTATATATATATATATATATATATATATATATATATATATATATATATATATAGAGAGAGAGAGAGAGAGAGAGAGAGAGAGAGAGAGAGAGAGAGAGAGAGAGAGAGAGAGAGGATTGACAAAAGTAAATACCCAGCACGATGATTGTCCTCAAGAACAAATGGCAAAGTTCATCAATGGAGTGAGAGAACGTGTGTCACTTTTACATAATGGAAAGGGGAAAGCAACACGATTTTAAATATTTTGATTCGGTTAATCTGTTATTATTTATTCACAATTATTACAAACCAAAAACTATAGAAAAAACCCGAAGATGTCTATTTACTTTTGTCAATCTCTCTCTCTCTCTCTCTCTCTCTCTCTCTCTTTCTCTCTCTCTCTATATATATATATATATATATATATATATGGGATTGAACTCAGAATGGTCCCCTGGTGTTTTTTATGATACACACGGACCGTGTACGGAACAAGGAACTCTTCTGGGAAAATTAAGTCCACTAAGTCCACTATAGTCCGAATAAGTAATGGTAAATGACAAACACTGCAGTTTTTCTTTTTCATGATGGTGAGGGAAGCTACATTTTTGGGGCCTCTTTGCGAGTGACCCGTTGACCACATCGGGCTAACACCATGAAAAAGAAAAAAAACTATATATAGTGTGTCATTTACCATTACTTTTTCGGACTCTTGTGGATTTAATTTTCCCAGAAGAGTTCCTTGTTCCATGCACGGTCTGTGTGTATCATATATATATACACACACACACACATATATATTATATATATATATATATATATATATATATATATATACTAGTGTACCCTTGCCGTCAAGAATGACGGCAAAAAAAAAATGAACCACGAAAATGGAGACTGCTGCAGAAATAAGAAGACGATTGGCAAGAGAACGACAACGTAGGAGAAGAGCAAGCTTATTCTAAAAATTTATTCCAAAAGCTTTTAATTTATTTGGAATCCTATCAGTTTAATTAACACGTATCATAGTTGATACAAAACCTGTAAAAAAATTTCAAAATGTTATTAATAAAGTGTATGCTTATAGATATAACATAGCAGCTCAAACAATCTGTATAAAAATGTGAACCTTATCATAAAAATGTGAACCTAGTACAGTTCCCGCCGCTTCGCTGACGGTTAGACAGGCTAAACTACAAAAAAAGAACCCAGCCGTGAAAATTTTGAGCTTCACATTGTGTCAACATTTCTGAATCTGGTATATCCCAAAACCTCCTCACCCCCATTCATACAACTTGGGGGCGAACACCCTCCCCCATTACCCCCACCCCTCCCCATTACCACACCCATCCCCGATTACCCCCACCTCCACCCTTCCCCTATTGCTAAACTACAGAAAAGAACACAGTCATGAAAATCTTGAGCTTCACATTGCCGCCGCCCGTAATACAATTTCTGAATTTTTTTTTTCTCACAATTTCTGAAAGCGTGACACAATTCTGCAACAAACAGACAGACAAACAAACAAACAAACAAAACTTGGCTATTATTATAATGTAGATAGAGAGAGAGAGAGAGAGAGAGAGAGAGAGAGAGAGAGAGAGTCGTAGTTGCCACTCGGCAGTGGTCATACAACTATTCGCTATAAAAGATTAGGCTGGATATGGGCTTTGAATATAATTACTTAATTATTCTCTGTGGATAGCAATACAATAAATTTTCTGATTTATTAAACAATAGTTTCAAAAAAGAAACAGATAAACAATTACAGTAATATTTACTCAAACAAATGAGTTGTAGTGTACATTAAAACAAAGAATGACGAGTTACGTGAAGTTTATACCATAGAACGTTTACAAACGAAAGAAAAGGGAGTATATATTGGCGTATGAGATTTTGTTGGATGTTGTCCGCGGAACTCTTTGAGTGAGAGTTGTGAATTAGGAGAGGAACTTGGACGAGCTGGTGATTCAGTGGTGGTTTCGCATGGTCCTTTTTGATGGTTCTCAAAATGGTTGTTCATAAGGGTTGTCATGATGGTCGTTTTTCACGGTTCTCTTGGAGCTTACTTTTACGACTTCGTAAAAATGTTTTATGAGACTGTTTCAAGGCTTTGCGAATCGAAGAGCTTATTACCCAGAATAAGTTTATCGCTGTCAGTCTCTTTTTATCTGCAATTTCTTTGATGTAGTTTTTGTTGTAATTAGGACTTGCTGGTGCCATCAGTGACGCCGTGACGAATTTAATATTTAGAATTTGTTTGCCTATATAGCCCATATGATTATTTATGAGTAGCTCGATTTCGTTAGGATGATCTTTTGTGGTTTCTAAGTTGGTGGCATTCGCTAGTAGTAATACCGCAAAGAGGTAGAGTACAATGCAACTGCATGCAACATTGCATGCAACATGATAAATGTTTTTTAACCCCCTTCCATCCCCTTCAGGTCCCCCATAAAAAATATATATCTGTCAAATCCAAGGGTAACCTAACCGGGGTGCTCAGGCCCACACTATATATATATATATATATATATATATGTGTGTGTGTGGGTGTGTATGCATGTATAGAAAAACTTATTTTATATATATATATATATTTGTGAACTCCAAGGGTAACTTAACCGGGCTGCTCAGTCCTACAAATATGTATATATATATATATATATATATATATATATATATGATACACAAAGACCGTGCATGGAACAAGGAACTCTTCTGGGATAATTAAATCCACTATAGTCCGAATAAGTAATGGTAAATGACAACTACCATAGTTTTTCTTTTTCATGATGCTAGCCCGACGTGGGCAACGGGTCACTCGCAAAGAGGTCCCATAAATATAGCTTCCCTCACCAGCTATCTGCAAAGCAGACAGGGAAGCTATATTTATGGGACCTCTTTGCGAGTGACCCGTTGCCCACGTCGGGCTAGCATCATGAAAAGAAAAACTATGGTAGTTGTCATTTACCATTACTTATTCGGACTATAGTGGATTTAATTATCCCAGAAGAGCTCCTTGTTCCATGCACGGTCTGTGTGTATCATAAAAAACTCAGGGAACCATTCTGAGTTCATTCTCATATATATATATATATATATATATATTATATATACTGTATATATATATATATATATATGTGTATATATATATATATATACATATCATATATGTGGGTGTGAATGCATATATAGAAAATCTTCTTTTATATATATGTTTAACCTAACCGGGCTGCTCAGGCCCACAAAAGTGTAAATAGATGTGGATGGCATGTGGGTGTGTGGGTAGCCTAAACACAAGGAGAGAGAGAGAGAGAAGATTCATCCATTCGTAGTCATGGAGCATCTCACAATGGTGTCATGAGCATCACATACAGCTTGCTTAGAAGGTAGCCATGCCACAGCCAGTCGTACGGCGTAATCATTTTAGATACATGGGATGGCTATAGTTTGCTTATTTACTGTAGGTTTAGTTTATATTACATCCTTTTACCAGTTTCCCAACAACTGGCGGAAAAGTTGTCACATGCATCAATACACAGTACCCATGTAATAAATTTATTTATTATGTACAGTTATTTACACGTACCAAATCATTTTAGGGATCAACTGAAGATCAGAGCCCCCAGCCTTCATTAGTTAGCCTTATAAGGCTAACTAACGAAAATATCACGACTTAACCTAACCAATCGTCAAGGGCGTACAGTTGACTTAACGATTGGCTAGGTGAAGTCGTAATATTTTCGTTAGTTAGCCTTATAAGGCTAACTAACGAAGGCTGGGGGTCCTGATCTTCAGGTGATCCCATTTTAGATAAATAGGCTGATAAAATTTACTAATTTCACCTCAAAAAGCTATAATCGTTTTATTCATCAAGCCGATAACGTGAACGGTCATTGAATAAACACACACACACACACACACATTACATATATATACTATATATATCCCTTATCATTAAGCATATATAACTCTAGCGCTCATTGGTCTTAATTTGGTCTCTAAAAATTTAGCATATTAACGTTGAATGTAGTAGTACAATTATAACTTCTGAACATGAATGAAATAGGGCATTTAATATAATCTCTTCCCAACAATTTGCCACTGCACAGCTTTCAACAGCGTGTTGTAATTATTATGCAGATAGATAGAGGACTGCAAACTTTTCAGATAACTGGATAAAATATATTCAGTACAGATATAAATCCATCAGTTTTTCATTAGTAGGCTTTGAAAATTGCTACTAACCCTTAGACTAGATTGTACAGATGTGCTCATAATGAATTGAAATAATGGAGAAATCTGGAAACTAAATGTGTACAGCTGTTAAGAGGCATGATTTGCGACCAAAATTCAAGATCCATGCCTCAAACCTCCCTCTTCATACAAAAACTCTGCAACATTCCGGGAACTACGATATCTATTCCGGGAACTACGATTCTCTCCGGTCGAACTCGCTTTATACGTCTCTGGCGTCTCTGTCGGGTAGCAATATATGCCTCTGAGTTGATTGTCTTTTCTTCATAATGTGCACTAGAATCACCCCTTTCATGTCCCAGAAGATGGTGGCCATAACCTTTCCTGCAGAGGGAGCCATTTTGAACTTTCTCTTGCGTGGGGAGTCGGCGTGATGCCACGCCATGGATTGGCGTTTAGTTTCAGGTTCAAAGTGGTGTACCCAGATCTCATCTCCAGTCACAATTCATGAAAGGAAGTCATCCCCTTCTGTCTCGTATCGAACCAACGACTCAGAAGCAATTTCTTTTCTTTGGGCTTTGTGATCTTCAGTCAGTTCGCGAGGAACTAACCGTGAACACACTTTTGAGTATCCCAGTTGTTGAATTATTGTATTCACACTTCCTTCACTAATTCCCACCTCCAGTGATAGCTCCTTGTCTGTGACGCGCCGATTTCATCGAATGATGCTGTTAGCACGTTGCACAGTGTGAGATGTCACAGGCGATGCCAGGCGACCGCTGCGTGGCTCATCATCGAGGCTGGCTCTCCCTCTCGCCGATGATATCACACGTTTAGACCAGCGTCCAACTGTGCTTCGATCAACAACAGCATCTCCGTAAACGTTTTGTAGACGTTTGTGAATATTTCCAACTGTTTCCTTCTCTTCGGTTAAGAACTCGATAACAGCTCTCTGTTTACGACGCACACGTCAGACGCCATTTTCGAAACTGCGTTAACCATCGGTTTTATAAAAGAGCGTTTAAAAGCGGTTTTATACAAGGAGGGGAGGTTCAAACTGGAAAAATCCGGTTATGTGAAGCGCAGAAAGTTCAAACTTACGGCCCAAAAGACATTTCAGCTCCATGGCCTATTATTTAGCTAAGAAAAAAGGATGGGACAAAATATTGAGTGCCCTTAGTACATTCGTAATTCCCTTAGGGCTATCAAGGTTAAGATAGATTTTCCGGTAGCAATTAATGCGATATGTGTTGAAGTTCGGGCGCGTAGTATAGCTTTAATTTCGTTGTTGTTTGTGGACCCCTCGATACCGATACTAAATTTTACACACTTCTTAGTATCTTTATTAATAATCGGAATAGTATAGTTGTCGGAGACTTTAACTGCCTTAACGTTAATTACGAGACTTTTACTGGTAATGATGAGGGTTTGAGACTGGTTGAGTTCATGGAAGATAATTTTTTACGACAGATGGTTACCGAACCAAGGCGCGGTGACAATATTTTAGACGTGCTGATGACGAACGACGAAAATATATTTGAAGGTTTGGAAGTACGTGAGAGTTTGGGATGTAGTGATCACCAAATTATTAGGTTTAAGCTATTGATAGAAAACAGTAAGGAGGATAGTAACGTAATAGAAGTCCACGACTTTCGTAGGGCTAATTTTGATAGTTTTGCGGATCGGATGAGAGTAGTGTTATGTTATAATGTTATAATGTTTCAGACCAACAAAGACCCTAGGATCCACTCATGGCTGGTCTACCTAACTGTGTTCGTAATCGTGTATTGTGTATGTCCTCCGTGGTGGCGGAGGGGACCTACAATTTTACGTGGGTTCCGAACCACAAGAACATAAGAAATTTATGTAAAAACTGCCGGTAAATTGGCAACGACCAATTTTTACGAAACTAAATAATTATCAATTTAAAACTAATTAATTACACTGGGGAACACAACTTTTGGTGACTTAGATGTTTGACCTGTTTCTGGGTATATTGAGGTCGCTGATTCTAAAAATGACATTAGTTTTTCTCCATCAGCTCTGCTTATCAAGATATGATATATATCTATATATATTTCTATATAATGTATATAATATTATATAATTGCTGACTGGCAATCACTGTTGTTGTCAATTGAATACAAAAGTATGATGAATGTCAGCAAAAATAGTGTATTAACATCAAACAAGCATAAGGTACGAAAAATATTTATTAAATTCAAACAAGCTTGAGACACGAACGGCAAAAAAAGTTCTTTCATTGAGACATCTCACATAAACCGCGTTTCTGAGATTTCTTGCGATGAGATGTGCCAGGACATTCGCGTTGGATGCTCCAGCAGTAATCTGCCATCATGTGAGTATCCCATCGTCCGCGGTACCGTTCTTCCATGGTCCTTAGTTCTTGGTGAAATCGTTCACCCTGTTCCTCGCTTAGATCACCGAGGTTATCTGGGAAACGATCCAAATGACTGTGGAGGTAATGCAGTTTGATGCTCATTTTACAGCCAAGTTTACAAAAGAAGAGAGCATATTCTCCACTAGTTCACCGTAGTTATCGGCCTTATAGTTCCCAAGGAAATTCTTCACAACCATACTAAACGATGACCACGCACGTGCCTCAATGTTGTCCATTGAATCTTGGAAACGCGGGTCTTTCATGAGTTCCCGGATTTGCGGTCCATCGAAAATACCTGCCTTCAGCTTTTCCATGCTCAGCGCAGGAAATTTTCTACATATGTAGCCAAAACACGTCCCATCTCTGTTCAAAGCCTTTATAAATTGTTTCATCAAACCTAGTTTGATGTGCAGTGGTGGCAATATGACCCTTTCTCTGTCAACCAAAGTTTCTTTGATGATATTTTTTTCTCCAACCACCATGTTTTCTCTCAGAGGCCACTGTCTTCTCACTCAGTGTTCATCTTTAGCTCTACTGTCCCAGAGACATATAAAGCACGGGTACTTGGTGTACCCGCTCTGCTGGCCCAGGAGAAAATTCGCCATCTTCAGATCCACATAGATCACCCATTGGTGGTCTCGGTATGATATCTTTTCTAGGACTAGGGCGACTGTCCCGTGCTCTTCTCTCATACCGACTGAGTGACCAATTGGGATTGATCTGTATCTGTTGCCGTTGTGTAGAAGAACACATTTTAGGCTCCGTTTGGAGCTATCTATGAATAACCGCCATTCACTTGGTGTGTATTCCGATATGCCCATTTTCATCAGCAATCCGCGCACATTGTTGCAGAAAACTAAATCGTTCTCTTTTGAGAAGAAGGGCAGTAAATCCTTTTCTCTGTCGCGATATAACGTGATTTTGGTTCCCGGCAGCAGTAAATTTTTTTCTCCCAGCCTGGAAGCTAACAATTCAGACGATTTCTTCGAAAGACTTAAGTCCCTTATGAGTCGTTTAATTCGTGTTGACTAAAACCTTCTGCAACTGATGACGGTTCTTCGAAATCACTGTCATTTTGCCCACATATGCTTTCTTTGTCAGAGCAGATTCATCATCTTCTTGAGGGAGCTCTGGAAGATGGCGAATGATGGGACAGTATCTCATCTGAATGTGAAACAGGCCGTCTAGCTGAGTCTATGTCAGGATACGTCATTTACTCTGGTTACGTCCATTGATGCCCTTTATATTTACCAAACAAAAGTAACAGTCATCACTGTGGTTTCTCTGTTCTCTCCATACCAGTTGGTATACCAAATTTCAGGCACCTCTTTCCGTTGGTCCATTGCCGCAGATGCTCCGTACACGTTTTACACACACAACATGAGGAGCCCATGGCTTATCTTGGTCCCCTAGTTGTACTTTGAATAGGCAAAATAAGCTTTTTTCACAAAATCAGTAATAGTTTTTCTCTGTTCAATGAACGTGTACTCTCCGCAGATAAAACAAAACACATCTGGATGATTTAAACACTTTCTTCGTGATGAAGCCATGTCCAACCCTGTAACGGAAAGAATTCACGTTAGTACATGTACAATACAATGCAAACAGCAACATCAGCAAAATCATAGCTACAATTTAATTATACAGATGCATTTAGATTTACGAGCAACTCATAATACTGTTCCAGAAGGGTAATAAAGTAGGTAATGACGTATGCAATATCTCAAAAACTAGAGCTGCTAGAACAAAATGGATGATATTTTCTGAATCAGTGGCATGAAAATATTCAGAATAAGGTCTAAAATCTCAGGCACCAAGAAAAAACATTTTTTGTTCCACAGTGTTATCGATTTAAAACTAAAGATAGAATCTCTGGATCCAGAGGATCAAGTCATAATAGACTACTATCTACAAATGTTACACTCTATATCTATTTATAACGGACATGCAAATATATCAGATCCAAAGAATCCAGTCAATTTCATTACGGTATCCATCAAGTCACGGTCCATATCGATTGCGGACCAAGTCAAAATTTACAACCATATACATTACAATATATACACTTACGAGGAAAAGTGTAGGTGTGGCTGTAAAGACTGTACAATAATGTAGAAATGTGTGTGCACCCATTATGGGTCTCCCATTTAAAGGTGTTTGTGGGGCAAGTGAAGATCATGAGTTTTTCAATACCTCACAGTACAATGGGGGGCACCGCTCGGCAGAGGAATCTCTTTAAATCTCTTTAAACGGGGATAATTTATTTATGGGTAATGACGCAAATTTTCATTGGGAGGCGTTTAAAGAAAGTTTTATGAATATCGAAAGGGAGTTTATTCCGTGTTGGCCCAAACGCTCTAGTAATCATGGTAGGCCCAAGTGGTGGACTAGGGAAAAAGGTGAGTTCATAAACGATCGTAACGGAGCGTAGAGACTTAATAAGCGCAATGGCACCGTAGCTAACTTTAATAGATATATCGAGCTTAGACATCAGGTTTAAAGATATGTTAGGAATGCTAAACGTAATTTTGAGATACTTGTAGATGCGGATAGTAAACATAATCCGAAAAAGTTTTTTGACTATGTCAGTAATCGTGAGCCGATAAAAGATAACATAGGCCCTCTAGTGGACGCTAACGGCGCTTTGGCTTCCGACGCTCAGGCGATGGCGGGTATTTTTAACAACTTTTTTGCGACAGTTTTTACCGTGAAAGACGTAAATAATGTCCCCGACGTGGACAATATTGTTCCATTTAGTAACGAGACTATTTTGAATGAAATAACTTTTACGAGGGTGAGATTGCGCATTATATCGGTAAGCTAAAAGTTAGCAATGCTCCAGGCCCTGACGCCCTTTATCCTAGACATTTGAAAGATTTGAAAAACGTTATCGTAGGCCCATTAAGAAATTTTTTTAATAAGTCACTAGAAGCGGGGATTATTCCTGAAGACTTCAAATTAGATAACGTTACGCCCTATTTTAAAAAAGGCGACCGCACAGTAGCTAGCAATTATAGGCCTATTAGTTTAACCCGAAAAGGACGAAGCTACATATTGATAACGTTTCAAATTCACGCATTCATAACTTAACCCTACAAAGAATTCCGGTGTTAAAGGGTTAATGTCAATTGTCAGTAAACTTTTGGAATCCGTAGTTAGGGATCGTATCCTCGATCACTTAGAAAGTCGCGATCTGATTAATAGTAGTCAGCATGGGTTTCGACGCCATAAATCTTGTTTAACTAATTTGTTAGAGTTTATAACGAAACAGTGCGCGAATACGATAGGCATAGAGCGGCTGACGTTATTTATTTAGACTTTAAAAAAACGTTCAATACAGTTCCGCATAGAAGATTAATTGCGAACGTTAAAGCGCACGGGATACGCGGTCAGGTAGCTTAACTGATTAGAGGAATGGCTTCTTGCCAGGAAATAGAGGGTCATTCTTAATAGTAGGGAATCGGGGTGGTTGGATGTAGGTAGCGGTGTTCCCCAGGGTTCAGTGTTAGGCCCATTGCTATTCGTAATCTACATTAACGACATAGATATAGGCTTCACCAGTAACGTGTCCAAATTCGCGGACGATACTAAAATAGGCGGTAAAGTTCTTAACGTGGACAATAGAAATAGGCTCCAAGACGATGTAAATAGGATTATGGAGTGTACGGATAAATGGCATATGCAATTTAACGTAGACAAATGTAAAGTTTTCCATATAGGTTCTCGTAACAGTAATTACACGTACACGATGGACAACAGACGGTTAGAGAGCGTTGACGAGGAAGTAGATTTAGGCGCACGCGTATCTAAGGATTTAAAAGTTAGGAACCAGTGTCTGGAGTCTTGTGCAAAAGCTAATAGGATGTTAGGCTTCATAGCGCGTAATTTCGAAGTTAAATTGAAGAATATTATATTGCCCCTTTACAAGTCCCTACTCAGGCCTAACTTAGAATATGCCATTCAGTTTTGGTGCCCGTATTTGCGTGAGGATATTGATAGGTTGGAAAGAGTTCAGCGACGCGCCACGAAACTCATTCCGTCACTACGCAACAAGTCTTACGAAGATAGGATTAAAGAGTTAGACTTGCATTCACTAGAAACTAGGAGATTAAGGGGGAGCTTATTGAAGTTTTCAAAATCGTTAATAAAATCGATAACCTAAATTTTGACAAACTGTTCATTTTCCATAATAGCAATACTTGTAATAACAGATTTAAATTACGTGGTAGCCGTTTCATTACTAACGTCGCTAAAAACTTCTTTACGTTTAAAGTAATTGATAAATGGAATAATCTTCCAGCCTCCGTCGTGAACTCTACCAGCATTAATATGTTTAAAAACCGTTTAGATAGGCACCCTAACCTAACCAATCGTTAGGTCAACTGTACGCCCTTGACGACTGGTTAGTTAGGTCGTTATATTTTGGTTAGTTAGTCTTATAAAGCTGCCTGGTGGCTGCCTGTGGGCTGGGGTCCCTGATCTTCAGGTGATCCAATAAAACAATTAGCAACAGGAGCTCTGCGGGTATTGGTCGAGGTTTGAGTCTGTTGACGATTAATGCCAACTTGTAACATGCCAGCGTGTGATATGTCAGCAATAAAATTATGTTAAAAAAAATTAGACTAACACGAACTTAGATGTAGCTCGTTACGTAAACTAACCCACTTTTTGTTATACTCTTCATACTTTTTTTTGTTCTTTTCTTATCTTCTCTTTACTTTCATGTGTGTAGTTTGCATGGTATGACAGTGTTTGAGTTAAGTCTGTATTTGCATGGTTTGTAAGCGTTCTTATTTTACTTTTCATCTTTCACCCCTTTCCTATTCTCTTCGACTTTTTTTCCGACTTGTCGGAAGTGGCCGACAGATGTGTTTTGCTCTTACTTAACCTCATATTCTCTTCTTATAACCCCCTACTCTCTTCTTTCCCTCAGGGTAACCTTAGAGTGGATCTTAGGGTCTTTGTTAGCTTAAGCTTCTGTAGATTTGTAGATCGTATGAAAGGAACACTCCGCTGCATAAATGATTTCTATATTTTAATAAAAAGAATAAAGTATTCTTTTAACAAAACATTGCAGCATGGGATGCGTTCCGTATGAAAACTAGGGAGCCTACCAAAATTCCACCAAAGTCATCTCACTTAGAGCCTAGAATTACACAACTTGTCATTAGGCCTTGATAGGGACAAGTAATAGGGTAATCCTTTTGTTAGGCCTACCTTAGGCTAGGACAAATATTAAACACTGCTCGCTGTTAATAACTTTCAATATTTAAACTCACTCTTTCACTTTAGCCTTCAATATTTTCCTTCCTAATTTTCTGTTTCATAATTATGGCTGAGCCTGATAGGTATACAATTAACTTGGATAAGCTAACCCCCCTTAAAAGAAAAAGGGTGTCAGAAAGAGCCATTACAAGATCATTTAATGGTTTTAGAAAGAAATCAGCCCCCTTAGTTTGATTGGGGATAAAGACTATATTTCTGATGTTAATAAATTTAGCTATTTATTAAATTATTTAAAAGGAACACCACTTGCTGAAGGGTTAGTAGGTCCTGTCTCTTTATAAAAAAAAGAAGTTAATTATAGCATACTAACAGGTCTCACTGTTAAAGTTGGTGAATCTTCCCTTAAGCATCAGACTTTTTAAATCACAAAGCAAACTAATTTATCCAAATACATATAAATTAAAAGCATTTTAAATCAGTATATAAAACCAAAGTAGCGTATTTACTAGGCCTATAGTTAATATGAGCCAATTTTGAACAATTTCAAGGCATCTTCTGCCTCCATGAAAAGCAGATCATGAAATTGTACTCCCTCTTCAGCAGAAGCATTATTTAAAAGAAAGCAGCTGTTGACTAGCTACTACCACAGATATAGCCTATTTATGGTGTGCGTTAACTATAGTATAACACTAGACATTTGGGATTACTTGAAGATCAGGGCCCCCAGCCTTCTTTAGTTAGCCTTATAAGCAGTGGTGTAGTGCTAAATAAAGAAGTGAGGGAACGCATTTTGAAAGTGTTACTCAGATGCGGGGGGGGGGACAATGGCGAGCGCGGCGAGCCCATACAGCTGGGGTTCCGGGGGCACTGTAAGCCCCCCGCGAAATCTTTTGAAATCTGACCAATTTCAGGGATATTTAAGGGTCATATGCACTGGATATTAGGATATATTCCAAGGAGGTTGAAGATGCAGTATTTCCAGTGTCATTAGATATACGACATCCAGTACGATCAATAAAAATAGCTAACAACTGGGTACGCCGTGGTGACTGTTTCACCAGATCTTTATAGGCTAGCATTGCCTCAGTCGAAGCTAAAAGAAATGAATCAGTTAATGATTCTTTCTCATATTTCTTCTAGGGGTGGGAATTAAAATTTCATGATGTTAGAGATTTGTAAGTTCGGATTTATTTGAAATAGTGAGGGAACGCCGTTCCGTCTACCAAAAAAAGTAAGGGAACGCCATTCCCACGCGTTCCCACAGCACTACACCACTGCTTATAAGGCTAACTAACGAAAATATCACGACTTAACCTAACCAATCGTCAAGGCGTACAGTTGACCTAACGATTGGTTAGGTTAAGTCGTGATATTTTCGTTATTTAGCCTTATAAGGCTGTCACAGAGGGGGCCAGAAGGTCTTTGAGGCCTCCTCTTGTCCTCTATCTCTATCATACACATAGATTTCTTATATTTGGCTGAAGAGAATGAACATAAAAATAGCACTTCACTACGAATTTCAAAAAGGGTATGGACTTCGGCTGACCATATTTCCTTGAGACAAAAACGGGACATTGGGATGGCAAAAAAGGGACGGGGGTTATGTAATATTCTGTATTCATGAAAAAGTAAGTACATAGACATATTGAGCTTACAATTATTCTTCAGTGACAGAACCCATACAAAAACCCATACAAAACGGTACTGTCCCGTTCAAAACGGTACGTATGGTCAGCCTATATTGACTACAAGCCTATTAAGATAATGATTAACCCACTAATCACTGAAGATTTTACATAATTCATAACTCCATCACTCTAACTGAGCCCCAATCATAAATTTAATGGTTAAACTTTTACTAAAACTATGAAAATTCATTTGATTCAACCTATAAATGTGATAAAAACCCACAATTTCGATGCCCACTGGCATCCTCTTCGGGTGGATACAGAAAAACGTTTTTCTGTATCCACCCGAAGAGGATGCCAGTGGGCATCGAAACTGTTGTGGAAATAAACTCTCTATTAGAGTGGGTTTTTATTATCATATTTTAACCTTCACGTAGAAAAAAGTGAAGTTTTTTGCATTTACTATAAATGTGATTATGGGGCTACATAAATCAGACACTAGTCTCTCTGTGTGTAGGCCCACACTGATCTACGAATTACCACCAACCATCATTACATAGCCTATATGTAGATTCTCTATGTGAAATTTTATATATGTAAAACTATATGTAAAGACTAGTTATTTCGCCAGTTTAAAGCAAAATATATATATATATATATAAGGCCAAACGTAGAATCCCCTAAATCAACAGCTAATGAAGAATCAATACAAGCAAATGCAACAGGCTAAAACTAAGAGATTCCTGGCACATACTGGTCCCCTTAAAATACTTTAGGTCTATTGAGGAAGCCAACCTATGCTATGGGTCTATACTGAAGAGTGTTCCACCCATTTGGTACAACGTCTAACTACTGGGTTGTATATGACAGAACCTAGAAGTTATTGTCTTTTGAGCGCAGTACGTAATTTTTAAAAAAACCACGTCTAATTAAATTACTATATATAATTAGTGAAAGACAGCAATAAAGGCCTATTAATTTCAAATAGTACCCAAGTAACAAAAAATATTGTTATTAAAGAGATGTTTTGTATTTTTTTTTGTGAAAGACTAATGATAGAACATTGATTATGAGCTAATTCACATGTCTGATATAGACTATCCCATCAGACACTAGGCTCTATGTGTGTAGGCCTACACTGATGTTCTAATCACCATCCATGTAATCCATCTCTACATAGGCTATAGTTGCAATATACTTAAGGCCTACTCGGTAGGCTAACCTTGCTTCTGGCTGACAAAAGGGGTTTTCTCAAGGTAGATGGGTCAACAGTTAAAGATGCAATTAAGCCCTACTTAAATATATTATTTGCACAAAACAGATTAAGGGGATGTTATTTAACCCACTAATAACATTACGTACCCATTTTGTAATGTACAGTAAAGTCAATAGTGGAGCGATTATTTCAAAATCACAGAGGTAATATAAGACTTTTAGGTAATAAGTAAACATGAGAACACTGTGATATTCGCAGATGACCCATGAAAAGAGATATTGGGTTTATACCAATGCATATAAGTAATTTTATATTTTAAATAACAATGTTAAAAAATGTGCAGTCATTCATTTTGCTGAAGACTGTCCAAAACTTTATCACAAAGCTTCTTAATTTTACTGTTTTAACCTAAAAACCCACCAATGTAGAAATACTTCTTCAACTTTCCATCTCCGTGTTTAACTGCAATAAATTTTTATAGTTGAGGCTAAAAATTTTCATTAGTTTGTAGTGGATTAAGGAAATGGTTAAAATTATTAAAAATAAAATTGTGTTTAGGGAGTCTATTATTATTAGTAATAACCAATAGGCTATCCCCCTTTTATAATGAAATAACAGGTGAGCCAAGTCAAGGGCTTGTTTTACGTTAAAACAGGGGGGAATAATACGAAACAGGACATTTTTTGTGGAGACTGAAGCTGGGTAGAAGCCGAATTCCAATAAAATTAACCTCAAAGTAGAAAATAAATGCTTCTACGACTTCCTATAATTTATATTTTCAGTTTACAATTTCCTTACTGAAACTCTCCCATCAAACTCTGTATCTCAATACTAAACAGTTCTTTCATTCTTTCCCACTCTCCTCAGGTTAGGTTTAAGACTGATAGTTCTACATTGTACAACTTGAAGCATGTCTATGGTGAATAGGCCTACAAAACAACATATTTAAATACAATGTTACTACATACTCCTAAGCAGATATTAACACCTGTATACATATATATTTGCTTGTATCTTGTAGTGAATGGAGGTGCTGTGTCTCTCTCTTTATTAACACCCAAATAAGAAGGGAATAAACTACTCGGCAGTTTATTCTGTTTACACCTGAAAGTGTATAAATATCAATAAATCCGTGCATATAACATATAAAGTGAAATTCATTAAAATTAAGAAAGTGCAATACAGTTTACATAAATTACCACCAGTTTTAACGTGTATGTACAGGGTGTCCGAGAATTATCTGTACAATTTTTGGCTGTTATTAAAAGTCAACCATGAAGTGTACAAATTCCAGTGTTGTCGCATTTTACAGAGAATCTCATTAAGTTTTTTCTGAATACAAGTTTTGACAAGTTTTTTAGAAATTCCAGTGTGTCCGAAAATTATTTGTACAATTTCATCTTTTAATAAAATTCTTGATAACACACGTAAAATTCTTAAACAAGATTATTTAGAATCTGTATTTTCAAAGGTTTCTTTTATTAAAGTAACGTTGTTACAAACATTCGATATGTGCACCATCAGTGATTCGCAAAACATCCAATCGATAATCCAAATGTTGCCATGTACGCTGCAGCATATCCACATCAATTCGCTCAATAGCAGGTGATTCTTGCTTTTAAATCATCAATGTCTGTCACCCGCGTACAAAAAAGAAAAAACTTGTCAAAACTTGTTATCAGCAAAAACTTAATGAGTTTCTCTGTAAAATGGGACAACACTGGATTTCTACACTTCATGGTTGACTTTTAATAGCCAAAAATTGTACAGATAATTCTCGGACACCCTGTATATAAAAAACGAAATACGGTTGGCATTCGAGAACTTTTGAAACAAGGCAGGAAAAAGGTTATAAAACGCAAAGGTCAGAAAACCCTCGACCATCGAAAGGAAAGAAATAAAAATAAATAAATAAAGAAAGAATTTGTGTGGGCATTTATTTTTACGCTAATTAATGAATAGCATGGCCATGGGTCCAAATTCGCACTTAATCTGCAATTTGGGTAATCTGGAAACAACTGAAAACGCTGCGATTCGATGCGATTTCTGTCAAAGACGGCAAAACTTTATCTGCATGAATTGGGATGATAGGAAAATAACTCTTGTCTCGAATGCGAAACACGTCGTGGGGATCAAATTTCTATGTGGCGCATGTACACGGACGGTAAGTTCATTGGCGGTATTTAAAGAAATGGAGATAGCAGACTCGAATGTTACAAAAAAAATGAAATAATGGGGACACAAGGGTCCGGAAATGTCCCAACGAAAAACCGAGTGGATGGGAGAGAGGACGAAATAACGAATAACAGCATAATAACGAACAACAATTTAATAACGAATCACAATGTAAACAATATAATACAGAATGAAGACATAGATGAAAGAAAAGAAATAAGTAAAAGTTGCGAGGTAGCCAAACTGTCCAACGAGCGAAATGATAAAAAGATAATAACTAAAAACGTAGAAAATAAACAGCCAAAGAAAAATAATGATAATACCAAAATTAAGAACTTTGAAAATAATAAGAAAACAAGAAGTAGCAGCGTAGAAAATATCGTATGTAAATACTACGCGAAAGGGAACTGCAGATATCGGGATGGGCAATGCATATATGCACATCCCACATTATGTAACACGCATTACACAGGTGGATACTGCAAATTTGATAAGAAATGCAAGTTCCACCATCTTACGATCTGCAACACCTATGCAAGCTATGGAAGTTGCAAATACGGAAAAAAATGCCGTTAACACCACCCTCAAAGAAACGCAACGGGTGAACAGGAAAAACTAGTATCAAAGAAGAGTACCATTTTTTTGATGCAGCCAACACAATTCAGCTGCTAAATACTATCCAGCAATTACAAAGTCAGTTGAGAAATATAGGAATCCGAGAGCCGGACAGAAGGCACGAACAAAGACACTTCATGCGTTATCGGGACAACAGGTACGGACAAAGATAAAAAGAGGTAAATTCTCGGAGGACAACAAGGCAACGAAACCGGCATCCCCATTGGAAAACAAATCGGAACCACCTGTATGCGGAAACGATAGAGAAAAAATAAAAATAATCCTAGCCAACATTCAGGGCCTTAAATCAAATCATTCCCCGGACAAAGTTTTATATCTGAAAGGACTTATGCAAGAAGCCGGAGCAGACTTTGCATACCTCACGGAAACTCATCTGAAGGACTGCCAGGGGAACTGTGAAAATTGTGAGTCCTGTGTTGACAAAAAGGGAATACAAATTGACAACTATAACATCCTCCGAGCCGACAGAACAGTGAGACGTAAAGGAGGATGTGCTATTTACACACGCAAAAGGCAGATGGCAGAAATGACTATAAGTACCTCAAACAGCTACGTAGAATGTGTAGCAGCAAAAGTTGAAAAATTAAATATGGTACTAATTGTAATGTACAGACCCCCAAACACGCCAACCTCAAAATTTTCAGATTCTATTACAGAGGTAAGAAACTGGGTAAAAAGAGATGGATCAAATGTAAAATTCGGACCCCAGCCTTCTTTAGTTAGCTTTATAAGGCTAACTAACGAAAATATCATGACCTAACCTAACCAATCGTCAAGGGCGTACAGTTAACCTAACGATTGGTTAGGTTAGGTCGTGATATTTTCGTTAGTTAGCCTTATAAAGCTAACTAAAGAAGGCTGGGGTCCGAATTCTACATTTGATCCAAAGAGATTTACACTCTCCAACCCCAAATATTTTCTCTGTGGTGATTTTAACCGTTTACACACCAACGTTCCCATTTAGGGAACATAAGTTTTATATTAAAAGTTGTTTATTATTCGTGTACTGTATAAGCATATTTTGCAGTAATTATTTATTTGTTTTTATAATTAATGAATGCACATTCTCACACATTTTATTTTATTGATCTCCAATATCAGTTTTCAATCGATTTATTTATTGTTAATATATGGTAATTGCCTTATTACAATAAATAATATTTTTTTGCAGAATATGCATATTAAATAATACATATTTCTCCTAAAAAAAATGTTTGTGATATAAATTAATAAATATATTTGAAAAAATGACTATCGATTATTTGTTTCCAAAATGGGAATGTTGGCAATGATTACACGCGGTTTTCCAACATTTTTGGCTCGACACCAAAAAACAAAGTTCATCATGTTTCAACCTGTTTTTTCAGAAGTGTATATGAGCTCGGCAAGTAACCTAGAGTCCTAGAATATAATCAGTGCATTCTTAATGTGAGCAGATCACAGATTGATGGATTCTACATCATTTTATGGGGAAGTGTCTTTCTTTGAATATGATCTCATTATTCTTATATATATATATATATATATATATGTGTGTGTGTGTGTGTGTGTGTGTGTGTGTGTGCGCGCCTCAATGTGTGTCGAAGACGATCTCTCTAATACATATATATGTGTGTGTGTGTGTGTACATATATTTTATTTTTTCAGGTCGACGGGTTCAGTGACCCTTCCGATTTCTTCATAGTGCGACTGAATATGTGGGAAACATAAGAACCGAGGGAGTAACAGATATTGTAGTTCTGCCACCTGCTGCTAGTAACAAACCAAAAGACAGTGACGAAGAAGCCGACGATGACGCTCTTCATCAAGATTGTTTACCAAGTGAAGTTTGTGCATGCAGATGATAACGATGAGGAAGAAAATATCAGTAAAGAAGTAGCCAAGGGTGGAGAAGAAATGAAAAGTTATCCCTTGGTCCTCACTCAATTCCTTTGAAAGCAGGTGAAAGTAATGCCGGTAAGGATCTGTTTGAAATCCTTAGTTTATTTTTTACTCACGACATGTTGACCCTTATAACAGAACAAACAAATCTCTATGCTGTAAGATATAAAAATGATAGGAATTTTCATGTAGAGGAGGGGGAGATCCGAAGGTTCTTAGGTTTATTGCTTCTCAGTGGCTATCACTGTCTTCCCTCCGAAAATGACTTGGTCGACAAGTGATGATATGAAGGTTCCAATATTCGCCAAACTATGAGCAGAGAGAGGTTTCGGTCGATAAAGAGGTATATTCATTTAGTTGATAACTCTAACTTAGGTGAATCGAAAATGGCAAAAGTGCTACCACTTTTCGACTTACTTCGAAGAAACTGTCAGCAATTCGGGATTTTCCATAAACTCCTCAGCATAGATGAATCAATGATATTCTACCATGGACATCACAGCTCAAAACAGTTTATAAAAAATAAACCCATCAGATTTGGATACAAAATGTGGATGCTTTGTGGGGCTGATGGATATCCTTATAACTTTTTCATATATTGTGGAAAAGAAGGCAATACAAACCTTTCTCTGGGATATCGTGTTGTCACTGAGATGCTCTACCCAGTAAAAAATAACAATGAACATGTATTATTCTTCGATAACTTTTTTACAAGCCACAAGTTATTAGTTGATTTGGCCTCGAAGAATATACGAGCTTGTGGAACGATAAGAGATAACCGGACGAGCTACTGCCCATTAGTGACACAAAAGGAAGTGAAGAAAAAAGAGAGAGGCTTTTATGATTTTAGATCAGATGGAGTTGTTTTGTGTGCTGGATGGAATGATAATTCTAGCGTAACAATCGCTAGTAACTACCATGGGGTAAGCCCAGTGCAGAAAGTGGAGAGGAGAGTAAAGCAAGTGAAAAAAAAAGGTTGTAACGCAACCATTCCTCATCAATATGTGCAATAAAGGAATGGAAGGAGTTGATGTACTAAATCGGATGCTCTCTTCATATAGGCCACGCTTACGCTCTAAAAAGTGGTGGTGGAATCTATTTTCTCATATTTTGAATATGTCCGTTGTTGCTGCATTCCGATTCTACCAACATGTAAATAGCTCCACAACTCTTTCTCACCTTCAGTTTAGACAGAAAGTTGCAAGATCACATAAAAGTTCAACAAGAACGACGCAGACAAGGAGACCCATCAGCACCACCTTGTAAGGCAGCGTGATATGATGGCATAAATCACATTTTAGAGTCGTGTAATCAAGGTATATGTACGGTTTGCCAAAAGAATACAAGATTACAGTGCATAAAATGTGAGAAAAAGTTGCATAAAGACTGTAGTGCAATATATCATAAGAAATGATTTTATTTGAACTTGAAACTTCGAATGTTCTCTTTATGTGTGCCAATAAAATGCTGTTTTAGTTAATATATATATATATATATATATATATATATATATATATATATATATATATATATATTAGTGATGGATCGAATAACCGCAACCGCAACGACAACCGCAATACAACCGCACAAAAATTCACAACCGCAACCGTAACCGCAACCGCCGTTCCATAAGTGCGGTTGCGGTTGTAAAAGCTTAGTTAATTTTAATTTTAGGTTAATTAGAAATATTTCTTTTTTTAAAAAGAAAATGATGGGTCTCCTTATGCGTGGAGCGGGAACGTTGTACGATGAGAGGCGTTGCCGCTTGAAAGGTGAAAATGCAGCAAAAATATTATTCTTGAAATTCACACTGCCTGTCATTAAGTTTGACATCAGTTTTTCAAATGAATAATAATCCATAACTTTCCAATGGGTGGAGGCTGGGGAAAGTGGTAGGTGGGTTGAACAGTGCGATGGGTCCTCGTCCCTCATCCTGGTAACACACTTAGTGCAAAATATGGTTTTAATTAATTTGACCTATTCTTTCATAATAGCTATATACTGTAAGTTTAGAATATACTTCATTTAAATAGTATTTATTTAGTAAATACCTTATGTTGAACACAAGTTTTGCAACACACAAATAGCGGTAGCGGTGTATTGCAAAACTTGTGTTCAACATAAGGTATTTAATAAATAAATACTATTTAGTATATATTATGTACCAAGTGTGGCTAGATCGCACTATAGTGGCTAAATCCAGTTAATAATTACGCATTTTTCCTAGTATATGATAACCGCAACCGCAACCGCGGTTGGAAAAAATTCGACAACCGCAAACACAACCGCAACCGCGGTTGTGAAAAACCGACCACTCGATCCATCACTAATATATATATATATACATATATATATATATATACATATATATATATATATATACATATGAAATAGGATCCCTCCTAAGGAGACGTAATTTTACATTTAGGATAAAAACGAAGACGTAGAGCAAGAAAGTCATTATATTTGGCTGCAGCCGACGTTTCGGGCAACTCTACCCATTTTCAAGGCCTAATAAATAAAAAGCTAAAATTAATGCATGACAAAAAAAAAAAAATATACGAATGTCAAAAACAAACTAATTCATAGCACAAAATAAAACCACTTAAAGAATAAAAATTAAAAAGCGTAAAACAAGCATAAGCCAAAAACAAAAATTAAAAATTATATACATGACAAATAACACATGATAAAAGTAAAACTTTAAAACTAAAAACATTCAAACAAATTAGTTAAAAACTTCACTAATAAAAAGTTAAATGAAAAGACACAAAAGTGCACGAAACATACCATGCTCACTTGACATCCTCAAACAACTGAGGCGAAAAGGAGACAGGGTCAAGGGGAAAAACAGAAAAATTTAGTTGGTAGGCATTCTAATTAATATAAAGGGGGTAACAGCTAGAATCAATATTTAAGCTGGAGTTCAGAAATTTAATGCACAAAGATTCATAAATACGGGAGAGGACGGACATTTTAATGATTTAAGAATTAATAACTTTCAAATTCTTAAATCATTAAAATGTCCGTCCTCTCTCCGTATTTATGAATCTTTGTGCATTAAATTTCTGAACTCCAGCTTAAATATTGATTCTAGCTGTTACCCCCTTTATATTAATTAGAATGCCTACCAACTAAATTTTTCTGTTTTTCCCCTTGACCCTGTCTCCTTTTCGCCTCAGTTGTTTGAGGATGTCAAGTGAGCATGGTATGTTTCGTGCACTTTTGTGTCTTTTCATTTAACTTTTTATTAGTGAAGTTTTTAACTAATTTGTTTGAATGTTTTTAGTTTTAAAGTTTTACTTTTATCATGTGTTATTTGTCATGTATATAATTTTTAATTTTTGTTTTTGGCTTATGCTTGTTTTACGCTTTTTAATTTTTATTCTTTAAGTGGTTTTATTTTGTGCTATGAATTAGTTTGTTTTTGACATTCGTATATTTTTTTTTTTTTTGTCATGCATTAATTTTAGCTTTTTATTTATTAGGCCTTGAAAATGGGTAGAGTTGCCCGAAACGTCGGCTGCAGCCAAATATAATGACTTTCTTGCTCTACGTCTTCGTTTTTATCCTAAATATATATATATATATATATCAAACTTGGTTTTTCTTATCTGTGCCAATAAAATGCTGTTTAGTTTCGTATATATATATATACATACACAAACTCAGAATGGTCCCCTGAGAAACGTATATGTTAAACACAGACCGTGCATGGAACAAAGAACTGTTCTGGGAAAATTAAATCCACTATAGTCCGAATAAGTAATGGTAAATGACAAATACCATAGTTTTTCTTTTTCATGATGCTAGCCCGACGTGGGCAACGGGTCTCTCGCAAAGAGGTCCCATAAATATAGCTTCCCTCACCAGATAGCTGGTGAGGGAAGCTATATTTATGGGACCTCTTTGCGAGAGACCCGTTGCCCACGTCGGGCTAGCATCATGAAAAAGAAAAACTATGGTATTTGTCATTTACCATTACTTATTCGGTCTATAGTGGATTTAATTTTCCCAGAAGAGTTCTTTGTTCCATGCACGGTCTGTGTTTAACATATATATATATATATATATATATATATATATATATATATATTCAGTGGCGACTCCTGCACTCGGGCTTCTCGGGCTGAGCCCGAGAGGCAAGGGGCAAGGAGAAGCATGAGAGATAAAATTGTGTATTTATAGATTTAAGTTTTAAAAAAAAAGTTTTAAATACAAATTGTAAAAATGGTTTTTGGCTTGTAGTATGTTACTATTTTTCTGTCTAGCCTTCGTTACGCAAGCAAATTTTGAGCGCATTTAGATACCCTTACTACCTATAAAAAAAACTATATTGACACATTAAGTTTTCGTGTAATCTTTCAAGATCTTTTACTCGGGCGCAAGACATTACGCCCGAGAAAGTATAAGTAATATCGTATATTTAAAGTTCTTTTAATGAATAATTATTTGCTTGCATACGGTTACATAATATTCTTTCTTCTAATTCTCATTAAATAAAATACGTTTTTCCTTCTATTAATTTTTTTTATAAAGAAAAAACATTTCAACTCGGGCTCATATCCTTCGGCCTTGTAGAGGCACAATTTTTAATTCTGGCGATACATGGTAACTTTTAACATTTCGATAAGCGTGCCTTCAACTGCCTGAGAGAAAAAGGTTTTAAATTCGGCTATTTTATTCATTGATATGCACATAAGTTAAATTCAGTGTTAAGTAAAATGTTAGAGAAAGTTAACGGGGCTAAAATGTTCTTTTCCAATGTATGTGCTTTCAGTAAATTTGCTTCTTCAAGTACGAAACGAAAAGCTGTATTTAGAGAGCTTAATATCAGCATTCCATCACTTTGTGAAACAAGGTGGTGCTATAGATCTAGAACCGTGTCAGCAATAAAAAGGCAGCGTGAAACTCTGAAAAATGCATTTCAAAAGATTTTAGATGACAGTGCAAGATGGGATGAAGATACTCTTAATCAAATTGATAATTAATCTACTTATAAAATTGCATGATTTCACTTTTCTGTTTTTTATTAACTGCTTTGAAAATATATTGTCACAAGTCGAAAAACTATTTGATCTTCCGCAATGCAAGCAGCTTGACATGAAGTTTGCGCAACAGAAAGTAAATGACTTTATTGAATTTATTGAGTGCCCTCGTACTGATAAAGAATACAATAAAGTTTTTCAAGAAACAATGCCAGACTTCGAACAATCCAAAGACCTGCCTTCTCCCCCGAGAAAAAGAGCTAGAGGCAAACAAATGAACTATAAAGCAATATATTTCGAAATAATTGACATTATACTAATGTCAATGAGGGAACGATTTGATTGCATTCAGGAGTTTGCGTTCTTTGAGTTGATTGATGTGACCAATTTCCAGAATTTGCTGAAAATTTTCCAATGCATCATCTTAATGCTTTACAAACTAAATATCCAAATGTAATTGACTCCAAATCCTTAGTTAACGGATTGAAATATCTTTATCGTGACAGTGACTTTAGAAAATGCAAATCTGCAAATGAAATTTTAGAAGTCTTTCACGAACTAGGATTATTGTCTGCGATGTCGGAAACCACAAAGCTGATTCAGCTCTTTCTTACCATACCTGTAACTTCTCTTTCAAATGAAAGAAGTTTCTCTGTTCTTGATCGAATTAGATCATATTTAAGAAACACAATGGCTCAAGAACGGCTCTCGTCCCTGGCTAGGATTTCAATTGAAAGAGAAATACTTATTGATTTAGAAAGCAAAAAGGAATTACATGACCGAATATTAAAGGAATTTGCTTTAAAACCAAGACGCTTGGACTTTATGTTCAAGTAAATAAAATTCAAAAATTTTTTTTACCGAGGTATGTATTTATTTATTTTATTGATAATCTTAAGTTATTGTCATGCATTTAAATGTCGGCTCATTTGTAGACTTGAAAATTTAAAAAGAACCCGAGTAGTCTTGAAGAGCTGGAGTCGCCACTGAATTATATATATATATATATATATATATATATATATATATATAACTTGATTTTTTATATCTTCTGTGTAAAAAAATGTTTCAATTTAGTTACTCAAATATAATTTTCTATATTGAAATAAACATTTTACATAAGCTTTATATTGGTTTATCATAATCCTTATGTATCCTCATAAATCTTATGACCGAACATGCAACGTTCCCATTTTGGGAACATCATAAAAATATATGAAAAAATAAAAAATATTTATAGTTTCAGTATTTTTGTACAAAAATAGTTGTAAGCATTAATTGATGCAAGTTGCAAATTCTTACGTCAATCAGATATGGTACCGGTCATTAAAGGGTTAATTTCCCATTCATGAAATATAAAAGGATAGGAAAAAATATATGTATACACCAGGACAAGGGGAGCACATGAGAAGACCATGAGCAGGCAAAAATGCTGCTAGCTCTAGCTGATGAATTTATGTTAACGCAAGAAATAACAGAAAACACAAGAAAAAACGACTGCCGAGATTTGGTATTCACAAACAACAGTAATCTAATTGATAATGTAGAAATATCCCCAACTATGATATCGGACCACAACATCATTGAAATAACAACTAATTTAAAGGCAACAGGAAAGGCAAGAACACGCACAACAGAAAGAAGCAAATGAATGTATGAAGATGTATGAAGACAGCATCCGATCCAGGACATCAACTCCTCCCATTCCTTTATTGTACATATTGATGAGGAATGGTTGAGTTACAACCTTTTTTTTTATTTGCTTTCCTCTCCTCTCCACTTTCTGCACTGGGCTTACCCCATAGTAATTACTAGCGATTGTTACAATAGAATTATCATTTCATTGAACACACAAAACAACTCCATCTGATCTAAAATTATAAAAGCCTCTCTCTTTATTCTTCACTTCCTTTTGTGTCACTAATGAGCAGTGGCTCGTCCGGTTATCTCTTATCGTTCCACAAGCTCGTATATTCTTCGAGGCCAAATCAACTAATAACTTGTGGCTTGTAAAAAAGTTATCGAAGAACAGTACATGTTCATTGTTATTTTTTATTGGGCAGAGCATCTCAGTGACAACACGATATCCCAGAGGAAGGTTTGTATTGCCTTCGTTTCCACAATATATGAAAAAGTTATAAGGATATCCATCAGCCCCACAAAGCATCCACATTTTGTATCCAAATCTGATGGGTTTATTTTTTATAAACTGTTTGGAGCTGTGATGTCCATGGTAGGTATCATTGATTCATCTATGCTGAGGAGTTTATGGAAAATCCCGAATTGCTGACAGTTTCTTCGAAGTAAGTCGAAAAGTGGTAGCACTTTTGCCATTTTCGATTCACCTAAGTTAGAGTTATCAGCTAAATGATATATCTCTCTTTATCGACCGAAACCTCTCTCTGCTCATAGTTTTGGCGAATAGTGCAGCCTTCATATCATCACTTGTCGACCAATAGTCATTTTCGGAGGGAAGACAATAATAGCCACTGAGAAGCAATAAATCTAAGAACCTTCGGATCTCCTCCTCCTCTACATGAAAATGCTTATCATTTTTATTTCTCACAGAATAGAGATTTGTTTGTTCTGTTATAAGGGTCAACATGTCGTGAGTAAAAAATAAACTAAAGATTTCAAACAGATCCTTACCGGCATTACTTTCACCTGCTTTCAAAGGAATTGAGTGAGGACCAAGGGATAGCTTTTCATTCCTTCTCCACCTTTGGATTACTTCTTTACTGATACTTTCTTCCTCATCGTTTTCATCTGCATGCACTTCGATCTCTCCACAAACTTCACGTGGTAAACAATCTTGATGAAGAGCGTCATCGCCGGCTTCTTCATTACTGTATTCCGGTTTGGTACTAGCAGCAGGTGGCAGAACTACAATATCTGTTACTCCCTCGGTTATTATGTTTTCACATATTCAGTCGCGCTATGAAGAAATTGGAAGGGAGTCACTGAACCCGTTGACCTGAAAAAATAAAATATATGATATACATATATATGTAAGAGAGAGAGCGTCTTCAACACACAATGACGCGCGCTCACACACACACACACAAAACACACACACACACACACACACACACACTCACACACATATTTAAAGAAAGACATTTACCCATAAAATGATGTAGAATCCATCAATCTGTGATCTGTTCACATTACGAAGCACTAAATGCACTGATTATAGTCTAGGACTCTAGGTTACCCGCCGAGCTTATATACACTTCTGAAAAAACAGGTTGAAACATGATGAACTTTGTTTTTTCGTGCCGAGCCAAAAATGTTGGAAAACCGCGTGTAATCATTGCCAACGTTCCCATTTTGGGAACAAATAACACCAGTACACATTTGAAAACTTGTCGATCGATTTTTACAAACTAGTTGGTGATTCGATATAATTTGAGTGCGCTGATCTCAAAAATATAGTTAGTTTTTCCCTATCACGTATGGTTTTCTTACCACAGGGTGTGTCATAAATCCGCCATTTATCCCCAAATGTGAACCATCTTATCGAGACCAACATTGGATTGCACATGCCTAACCATAAATTTTGTTGTTATAGACTACAGTAACGCTTACATAATAATGTAGGGTGAATATATATAACAACCAGTCCCATTCCCAGCAAAATACTCTCTCCCCTCCCATCAATGGGTGGTTAACATTTGGGGACAGATGAGGTATTACAACACCCCTTGTAGCACGAAATCTTTAGGTGATAGAGTAAAACCTAATTAAAGCAGAATTAAATAGCTCCTAGCTCTTGGACAAGCGTATTGCTTGTTTATGAAAGAATAAAAAAATAACTGAAAGAAACAAAATATATTTACCTTCTTTACTTGCAAACATTTCAGGACTTATTCCAAAGACTTAAGACTACGAAGGTAGATCTGACTAATGACGACTAAACCGGTGCTTCTTTGATGTTTTCTTATGCTGTGCGTTAGGCTGATCTCGTTGCAAACACCAGCAGTAATCCGCCATCATATTTGTATGCCATCTTCCTTGATATCTTCTTCCCATGGTTTTGATGTCCTGGTGAAATCGTTCCCCTTGCTCCCCACTGACATCTCCGAGATTTTCGGGAAAACGGTCAAGATGCGAAAATAAGAAGTGAACTTTCAGGCTCATGTTGCAGCCTAAGGCGCAAAACTTTTTAAGCATATTTTCCACCAGTCTTTCATAATTTTGGCTTTTGTAGTTTCCCAAGAAGTTTTCAACATCTTTGAAACCAAGCCATGCTTCTTTTTCTTTATTGGTCATTGTGTTCAGGAAATGATCGTCTGTCAATAACTTTCTAATCTGAGGACCTATAAAAACACCTTCCTTTATTTTCTCGTAGCTAATCTTTCGATATTTTGAACAAATGTACTTGAAACACTCACCTTCTCTATTCAATGCTTTGACATACTGCTTCATCAAGCCTAACTTAATGTGCAAGGGTGGTAGGAGGATTTTATTTGGTTCAACTAGATGTTCATGTAAAATGTTCTTTGATCCTGGGGTAAGATTCTCTCTAGGAGGCTAAGTTTTCCTCTTCCAGTGCGGGTCACGTGCTCGACTATCCCATTCGCAGATGAAACATGGCATCTAGTGTATCCTGATTGCTGCCCAAGTAACATGCAAAGGACTTTGAGATCCCCACACAATATCCATCTGTGATTTTGATACTGAATTTTTTCCAGAAGCAGTTTCATGTTATCATAGGTCTCTTTTAAATGAGTAGAATGGGCCACTGGGATTGATGCATATTTGTTACCGTTGTGCAGTAACACTCCTTTTAGACTGGTTTTAGAGGAATCTATAAACAACCTCCAGTCACTGGTTTGGTATTCGATGCCTAGCTTGCACACTAATCCTGTGATGTCCTTGCAAAATACCAAGGGACCATCTTCTTCGAAAAAGGCACGAAGTCTTTCTCACGATTTCTGTACCAAGCGAAGTATGTGTCGGATGCCAATAAATTGTTCTCCTGCAATCTAGACCCCAAAAGTTCTGCAGAGTCCTTAGGCAGATTCAAATCCCTGACTAAGTCATTTAGTTCGGCTTGGGTTAATGGTTTAGGAGGATTTCGGTCAGCTGTTGGCTGTTCATAAACATCATCATTGTCTGGATTTGGAGCTGAATCAGAATCTGAATTGTATTGATCCAGACTCTCGGGTGGGCGGGGAATAGGAACTTCTGGACCATGGGGTACCGGCCTTATTGCAGATGGAAGACTTGGGTATTGAAGGCTCTCTTTATTCTTTGCATTATAACCTTTAACATTGCAAGAACAGAAGTAGCAGTCGTCGGTATGGTTTCTAGGCTCGCGCCATACCATAGGGATCCCAAATGGCAAACTTTTCTTTTTACCTTTGCTCCAATTCCTTAGTGCCGCAACACACGTAAGACAAACCTTGTGTGGAGCCCAACTTTTGTCTTGATCTCCTAATTTAATTCCAAAATAAGCATGATAAGCTCTCTTAATGAAGGTCGTTACATTTGTCCTTTGTTTTACAACAACATACCGACCACAAATATAACAAAATATGTCTGGACTATGGGTACATCCTCTAGAAGCCATTATTAAAATTTTAAAGACGTAATGTTAGAATTATCTATCTGAAAAATATGAAAAAACGAAATTAATTAAAGATAAAAAAGGTAAAAAATTACAAAACGCCCCAAAATTGTTTTGCTAATAACTGTGAAACTGTGGGTGTTAGAAAAAACTGGTAGCATTTTTTAATTCAGCGCAGTATTGCGCTGAATTTATATCAGAAAAAGTTTTTTTAGGAGAAATTTCTATTATTTAATATGCATATTCTGCAAAAAAATATTATTTATTGTAATAAGACAAATACTTAAGAGTTTATAAAGCATTAACTAAACCTACAGTCAATAGGTAAATTATAGCCATCCTATGTATCTAAAATGATTTACATAAATTCAAAGGCATATAAATAAATATCCGTGTCTTTATAAAGAAAGTTTAGTCCAATGTTGTTGCTGTCTTAAAGGCCTCGCTGGCAACTTTTGCACCAGCTGGTGGATAGTTGCCAGATTTGTCTGCTAAAAGAATGGACGGCTAATATTCTGTACTTGCATTCGTGTTGATACCTACTAAAGAAATGTATTTATATATTTTCTTGGTATATGAATTTGCCTTACATATATATATATATATATATATATATATAATAATATATATATATATATACATATATATATACACACACCTGTGTATTTATTTATGAAATTAATTGCCTGCTGCTCTCCATGTTTTTATATAATAAAACACAGGATCCGTCCGAAATATAAGATATTTTTTTATAAAAAATAAATAAGTTAGCCCTAAAACTAAAATCGGGTTTTATTATAAAATTATATTAATATTTTTTATAAGATTTAAAGATATACCGGGTGGGCCTTTTAACTCTGACGGTTTTAATATCCTTATAACTTTTTTGTTTTTTAACCAAATCAAATAAAATTTATACACAACATATGTACATACATAAAGTGTTTTTTTCATTAAGCTGCTTTTATCTATCTGCAGAATTGACGAAATGGCGAAGAAAAACCTTTTGACGTATACGAAAACAAATGCTTTATTACGAAATGTCGTATAAAATAAGCCAAAGTTATTGCGTAATTGCTAGTCTTCCAATATGCCCTGGCCCCAACGCTCTCCCGATCTCACCCCTTGCGACTTTTTTTTATGGGGGTTTATTAAGTCGAAAGTCTACGCGACAAGACCAACCGACATTCATGAATTGAAACAGAGAATTCAAGCAGCTTTTGGTGAAATTACGGTCGAAATGCGACAAAAGGTGGCTTTGGAATACAGAGCAAGGCTGCCTATACTGATCGAAAATGGTGGAAATCACATTGAAGTTTATAACTAACCTTGTAAGTTTATAAAGGTAATTAAATTTATATCCAAAAAAACTTTATGTATGTATCTATGTTGTGTATAAATTTTATTTGATTTGATTAAAAAACAAAAAGTTATAAGGATATTAAAACCGTCAGAGTTAAAAGGCCCATCCTGTATTTCTAGATAAAGGCAAAAAATTTTGTTTTTTATTTAAATTTGGTTTACCGTGTTTCAGTTTTTCTTTGAAAAAACAGACAGGATTCCAATACATCACAACCCTGGTCCTCGTAAAGGCGTTCTTTCACGAGCTTGATAATTATATTATCTGGCCATTGTTTGAGACCTTACCCGTCGAATGGGTGGTGGTGGTGCTGTCTATGAGGTATGGCATGTGTTTTTGATATGGGGCTGTGTATGATGGTGAGGCATTCTAAGGGCTTGCAATATAATAGAACTGCTTTAATTCTCCGTGTACGTTATGTTGAGATGGGGCTATGTGTAATTGTTTTCGGGATAGAGCTGCGTTAATTCACCTTTACAGGTGTGTTTTTTGGGGCAAAGCGATGGTAATTTATATGTACGTAAATAACTGTGTATACCCTATACGACTGGCTGAGGTGAGTGGCTGCCTTCTAAGTCAGCTGTATGCGGTGCTGAAGCCACCATTATGCGATGCGCCATGGCTACGAATGGATGGATCTTCTCCCTCTCTCCTTGTGTTTAAGCTACCCACACACCCACATGCATAATATACTTTTGTGGACCTGAGCAATCTTAGGTTAGGATACCCCTTGGAGCTCACATATACGCATATATATAAAATAAACTTTTCAATACATGCATACACACCCACATATATATATATATATATTGTGGGCCTGAGCACCCGGTTAGGTTAGCCTTGGCGTTGACAGATATACTTACTTCAGGTGAGTTTGAACGACGGTTCAGGATCGACCTGCGGTCGACACCTCTGCAGCATCCCGCTTCATTTGCGGGACTTATATATAATATTTTTAGGGGGGATGAAGGGGGCATGAAGGGGTGGATGGGGGTTAAAAACACGCTTACCATGTTGCATGCAACATTACAATGCTGCAATATGCAATGTTGCAATTTTGCAAGTTGTAATGCAATTGCACTCTACCTTTTTGCGGCGAAACTACTTTCGCTCATTTGGATAATGACGTACCGTACCGAATGTCGTGAACATTTAAGCCTTAGAAGCAGCATATGGTGAGGTGTTTATGACACACACACACACATACACACACACACACACACACCTATATATATATATATATATATATACTGTACTGTATATATATGATATGAAAATTAAAATGAAAAGGTTTATTGGCAGACTATTAGGGTGTGTCAATTTGGGAGGTGAAAATTAATTTTTGCCAATTCCTTCACTGAGGGGTTTTAAAAATATGTTTTTGGATGTGAAGAATTCAAATCTGCTATTATTTTTGTGATTGCTCAACACTTAGCTTGGTAAATCTACGTTTGATTAAAAAGCACATAAATTGCTCTCGGAAAACAACATTTATTAATTTTAGCTTCTCAAAATGTCAGGTAATGCTATAAAAATTTTAGTTTCTCTGCATAAAACATATCCTAGTAATCATAAAACATATCCTTGTAATCATAAAACAACATTAGAAAGTAATGACATCATTAAAAAAAAATATTTAAACAAGTTTCATCAAGTCTTGCTTTGATTCGTTCTTGGACATCAGCCGCCGACTTGCTTCTTGGCCTCTGATATAGCCCTCACGTTTCTCATGTGTATACACCCTGCCTGCTGCCTCTGTGACTTGTTTCACACACCTCTCTATTGACTGAGCATGACAGAGCCACTGTGGAACTTGCATAGGCTTGTCAAAGAACTTCTTTACTTCCGCTGTAGTCAGTTTACATGTCAAAGGAGGTTCAAATACCCCGTCAGACCAGTCTGTCAGCTCCAACACGGAAGAAGCACTGGGGTTGATGGAAGGTGTCTTCCTGGGACGTACAGAAAGATCTCCAAGTGTGTCATCATCTCCACCCCTCATGTCAACAATCTTTTGGACACCAGCTCTCCTCTCCTCACTGTCATCTGAGCACAAGAGTGTCTGGATTATCATTTCGCTGAATTCATACCATGCTGAGCGCTTGATGGTTGGAAAAACAGCATCCACTACAGCCTTCTTTTGCAGCCTAACTAGCCGCAGCTGAAACAAGATGTGGCGTGGGCCTTCCACCCAAGAGTGTTTTACTTTGATGTTGAACCAACAGGGGTAATACACACCAACAATGTATTCCACCATCAGTCTTAAGTTGTTGAGGGTTTTGCCTTTAAGGCCATGTTTTGAAACCCATATGCGACAAAGCCTGTTTGCTGTTGTCAACCACCTTGAATGGCTCACTGGACCATTTTCAAGAAGGGCCAGATCTGTGGGAAGTTCTCCTGTCCTTATGGCCTGTGTGATCCTATACCCGTACGCTTGATCAGTAGAGAGATCCTTTACGACATTCTCACTCAGTGAAGTAAGAGGCTCTCCAATTGAGAGTTTGGTGAATGAAGGATCAATTTCAAGTTCGGTTGCAGTGTCTAGCATCTTGCCAATGTTACCTGTCCACTTGTTGTTAGACAAGGTCTTCCCATCCAGTGCTGTGATCAAGTGTCGCAGGGGTAACTCGTTAGTGTGGAGGGCACAAACCAACCAGATCAGCTTACGGCAAAGCTTGACCTCTACCCAATGCATGGAACCACCCTCCCAGCCATTGTTAACATTTGTAGAATCACCTCCAATGGCCTGCAGGCTTTTATCAATGCCCTTCTTCTTCATGAAATCTACAAGATTATCAGCAATAACTTCAGCAGGTTTTTTTCTCGTTGAGCCTTTCTCAGGAGTGAAGTGGTAGAGATATCTTCCACTTGGCTCACTGCACACAGAATAATGCTCTTCTTTGATGATGCTGGGGAACTGACGATCTGAATTATCTGCTTTCAGCATAACTTTAGTTGTATCTTGACGGCGCCGTCAAAGAAGATGCAGTCAATTTCACCCTTCTTACAAAGATCATCAAATTCCTGATCCAGGGATCTCATAACTTTTTCTTGGGCCCTCTTGACTTTGTTGTGATCAACTACAAGTCTCTTGTCTTCTTCAGTGATCAAGCAAACATCCATAAAGGCAGCAGTGGTGATGGCAGCTGTGGCACGCAGGCCAACACCATATCTGATGCTATGCATAGCAACATTAGGTATTTCTAATGTGTTGTACTCTGGCTTTTTATTGGAAGTTGAAGACGTGCTTGGTATTTCTAATGTCACTTCATAACTTCCATCCTTTCCATCTTGAGCATCAGCTATTTGTTCTTCATTTTCATCATCAGAGAAAATTATTTCATTTGATGGCATTGAAACATCCTGCTTACTTGTCTGCTTATATTCAGCAAGCCTTCTTCTTTCGTCTTCTTGCCGCTTCTGCTTTTTGACTTGTCTGTTGTGCTCAGGTTGATCTGGCAAGCCAATCTGATGTGGTCCAATAGAACCAGACTTGTCTCTCTGACCTTTAATGAAAGCAAGTTCCTTCACAGGGATCTTCATCTCCCTATGGCATGTACAGTTAATGTGAGTTTCGTTTTTGCAACTAGCATCTGCAAGGCAGCCAAATTCAGAGCAGAGAACAATTTTACACTTGCAACTGAGGATGTCAAAAAGCTTGTCAAGTTTTGCAATGAAAGCCTCTTTGACATGTAGCTTTCCTCTCCCAAGAGATATGTTTTTGGCCTGCTCCCAGCTCTCTTGGATCTTGTTTAAGATTGTGACTCGTGAATTTACAACGGCGGCTACAAAAGAAGTTTGCTCGTTCCCACTTTTCAAGCACTTTAGGGTAAATGTCCTTCGCAAGACTGGCTGCTGGGTAGTTTCTCACATCCTCATCACTTTGTTCTCTTAGCAGTAGCCCATATTTCAGAACGTCTCGCAGAGTTGGGAGTTCAGAGGGCAACAACTCTCTACCAGTTCCAATTAGGTTGCTCATATGTGTGAATGTCCCCAGTCTTGTCCTCCTTTTAGAAGCCATTGTAGGTCAATTCCCACTGGTTAGGATGGTAGCACTGACGGACAAGTAATCTTCAGCACACTGATGAATATGTTTCAACCTGTGAAAAAAGCAAAAACAGCAGTGCATTATATATACAGCATATATAATTATTAATATAATAATTATTATATAATTCCACAAAAAAGTCAAAAAAGTCACTATTTTTATGTAGCTTCTTACCAAGCAAAACTAAATTATATTAAATTAACAAAAATATCTTTAGAATTCCTAAGTCATGCTGCAACTTTTTAGCACTCCTCATATTTGGAATTTGAAAGTTGAAAAATTCGACACACCCTAGCAGACTATAGTCTATATGACAAATATTATTAATACAATAACAGTTCACATACTAAAGATAAAAATATATACAATTGATTAGAAATAATACAGTAATGTCAAAGTTAAGTGGAGCTACAGACAGACGTTTTAGTACCAAGAAGTCTGTAGCTTACAGGATAAACGGCAGGACTCATGGACAGCGTGGATAATCGAGTTGGTTGATTTTTTAATTCTTTGCATTAGACTGTATTGAGCACGTCTTGGTACCTCCGGGAAGCTCGGGACATTGCGGGTAGCAAATATT
This sequence comes from Bathynomus jamesi, assembly GCA_023014485.1. NCBI lineage: Eukaryota > Metazoa > Arthropoda > Malacostraca > Isopoda > Cirolanidae > Bathynomus > Bathynomus jamesi. The sequence continues at coordinate 182,528 of JAJOZX010005603.1, forward strand.
CGCGAAGCTGAGCATCTCGGGGGTAAATTATGTAAGAGTCTAAAAGACCCGTTGTACAGCAAATTTAGAGTTCTGCCAGAACCTTTTTTATAATTCACCCAGAGTTGCTGTCCGTATATATTACGGCAGAAAGTACGAAAGAGAGTGTCTTTAGCTTCACTTGTACAGAACCGAAAGTTCCTTAGTCATATTCGCTTTAGCACAAAGGCTTCCAGATTGTTTTTTTATAACTGAGTCATCACTCAAGGAGCTGGTGATACTTTGACCCAAATACTTAAACTCTTGTACTTCCTCAATTACTTCACCTATCATTTTAAACCTAATATCAGCTGGCTGATTATAGCTTTTAGGATGAAATTGCATAACTTTAGTTTTTGTAACATTAAAAAGAATATCATGTTTCTGCGAATACACTTCGCAGACTTTTAGTAGCCGATCCAGACCTTTAACAGAGGGATTTATTAACACCATATCATCGGCATAAACTAAGTTATTTATCGTTGTTTTCTATACAACATCCCACTGTTGCCTCATTAAGTGAATCAATCAATCCGTCAATATACACATTAAACAGCATAGGGGAGAGCAAGGAGCCTTGTCTCACCCAGCAAGAGGAACCAAAACATTCGGATAGTTACATAGTACATTGCCCCACCTAACGGTAAAAGATTGGTGGGAATACCAAAATTTCAAGAAATTTAATATGTACATAGGAACCTTCCTGTCGTCTAGTTTTTTAAATAAAATATTGTGGTTCACCCTATCATATGCCTTGCTTATATCTAGGAAACAGCTATAAATAGTTGAATTACTGTCAATGTATTTAGATATTGTTTCTTTAAGTACATAGATACACAGGTCAGTTGAGTGGGACCTTTATAAACCAAACTGATTAGATGTCCATAGGTAATCATTTAATCGGAGTAACAAGAGTTTTTCTAGTAGTTTCGAGAAGCAGGAAGCGACAGCAATAGGCCTGTAATTATTGCTGGACAGAATGTCTCCATACTTATTTTTGACCAGGGGCAAAATATATACCCTCATGAACTCTGCAGGGATATGGCTATGAGCAAGCATGGCTGATAAGAGCAATGATATATGCAGACATACTACGTCATTGGCATATTTTAAGTGCTCATTCGATAGGTCATCTACCCCTGACGCAGAACCAGTCTTTAACTCTTTAATTAACCTCTTTACTTCAGGAACTGATATCAAAGTATTTTCCCTTGTCCCTCCCACAGGCGTTTCGCTGCAATCTATCTTAAGATTATCCCTACTCACACTGTTAAGAATGTTAGAGTAGTGGTTTTTCCACAGCTTTGCAATTTCATCCTCCCCCGACACCCCATCGATTGTCGGAGGGAGGACACTTTTGACACCCGTTTGATTCTTAACAAATTTCCAAAATTTGTTATTATCGTTATTTATGCGAGCTTCACAGGCTTTTGATGCTCGAATAGACTCTTCTTCCTGTTTACATCGCCTTATGGCCGCCTTATACTGACCCCTACTTCTACACATATTCATGTATACTGGTCCTAATCTGGGTCTACCATGAAAGCACCACAAATCGTAAGCGTCTTTCAGGGGGGCAATAAAATCATTCCATCCAGGAATAATCTTAGTATGATTGTTGTAAGATTTAATCAGGGGGCTTCCTGCTTCTCTTAACAGGGATACTATCTTACTATAATACCTATCTATGAGTTTACAGTGAGAATCATTTGAGCAAGGATTACTACAGGCAAGATGCAAAATTTCTAAATTATTAAAGAGGTGACCTGTTCTGTCTTTGTATTCTATTCTCTGTTGCATATTAACATTAGACCAATCGACGCGATTATTCTTACCTTTGAGTTCTTGTTATGTCGTGTTGCGCATAAATTGGTAAAATTAATTAATAGTTTCTAATGGTCTATGATCAGAAAGAAGGAAATCATGCAAATATGAACTCTAACAATTCGATCCTTTAGATTATTACTAGTGAGACAATGATCAATCCACTGGTGGTACCACTCATATCACTAACGTATGTAAAATTACCACTGGTTACCCCTAATACATCTACATCACTTATACTTAATTGGCCGACTCGCACATGTTACCCAATTCTACAAAGAATTCCGAGTTCACATGCGCGTTAAAGTCCCCCATTATTATACAGTGAGAATATTTGGGGTTATCTGATAATGACTTAATTTTATACAGCAAATCAATGTATTCATCTAGATTACTGCCGTTGTTGTATGGTAAATAGCAGTTTACAATTAATATGCAATCATTGTTCACTTGTAATTCAATGCCTAACAACCTTACATTATCGCTTGTTAAAAATTTTGTTTTGACAAATTTTTCCTTATTAAGAAAGCAACACCACCAAAAGGCCTACCGTACATTAATTCATCTGACAAGTCTACTGCTGATGACGCATGGTACATAAAGTCATCATGGATGGTAGAGAGGAATTTTAGCTCTTGCTTACGTAGCCAGTGCTCTTGCAGGAGTATCAAATCTGCACTGTCACAGATTTTATGAACATCTACAATTGAATTCCTCACTGACCTGACGTTATGCGAGATTATTTTCAACAATTTATCTGCCATGACTGAGAAAACTTATTAATCTGATTATTATTATACACAGTACAAATTTCAGGCATTACCGTTAGGGCGCCTATTATTATTATGATTATTATTATTATTATTTTTATTATTATTATTTTGACTGTTATCAAATCTCCTAGAAAAGTGAATAAACTCCTTAACAACAATACCTTCTGGCCAGTGACTCATATTGTACCGGTTGAAATACGAATTTACACCTTTAATTATTACTATAAATGAGTTATAATACGGAGATTTTGTGTTTAGTTTATTAACTAACAATATACTGTGTTCACCACAGACCTCTTCCATCATGTGTCAAATATCGCTTCCCTGATTCGAGAGCTGAATTCGCGACACAAAGAGGGTGAGATTCCTCACCGGTGGCCTTGCCGCGCTGAGAGGTTGAGGAACCCTCCTTGGAGAGCGCCTGTTAGCTGTGACCCACCCTTCCTCTTCCCTCATTCTCCCTGAGGCAAGGTTCGCTTGCCTGGGGGATGGGTGGCACGACCTTGGGGGGATAGGAGGCCCATCCCCTACTCTGTGGCTTGGTGGGGGTCTGTTAGCGGTATTTATATCCTGACGGACGTGCGTGCCCCTTCTTCTTCGGTGGGATGGGGGGGAATTGGACGCCGAGCGAGGCGTTTGAGTAATCGAACGCCTCTCACCTTCAGTGGAAGGTAAGGAAGAGGGCAGTGATGCCTTGTCTCTCGGCATCGGACAGTCCCTATTCCTCATTGTGAAATCGGGAGCAGGAGTCCTTTCCTGATCGGGAAGGATGTTGACCGCATCTCCTGCATGCTGCGTTTCTACTCCACATTCAGTGAGGGAGTTGGGGAGGGGATTTAGTTTCCCTCGCTGTCCGACGCGCTTCTTGGGGTTTTGACTTGCTGAACAACTTCCGAGTAACTGGGCTTTGGGAGGAGCGTCTCTTTCAACGCATCTAACTCTGACCGGAATTGTTCTAGCGAAATTGCATTTTTATGATTTGACACCACGTACTGGTATTTCAGTTCAACTAACGACTTTTGTACCTCATTGTACTGTTTGAGAAGCACCGAAACATCTACATCACCAATAGAGATTACCGGTTTTCTATGGAAATTAGTAACGTAGAAGGTAATATTGTTATCATTATCCCGGAGGGTCGACACTTTATTTATAATGTTTTTCAGGATATTCTCGTTTCTAGAATTACCTCTACAAGTTGGGAGGGTAGAACTGAACAGCGTGTTTAACTGTCCCTTCGCGTGTTCTATTTCTTCCGAATCATAGAAATCATGGCAAACAGATACGAGAAGGTCTGACCTAATATGATCTACTTTGTCAAATATAAAACATAAAGGATTTTCTACAAGAACACGGTTTTCAGCAGACGATCCCATTGCACCTGTATTGATGGTGGAGCAGGTTTGACGGGTGGGTTGGGGGGTAGATCTACAGATCTAGAGAAGCTAAGGCTAACAAAGACCCTAAGATCCACTCTAAGGTTAGCCCGAGAGAAAGGAAAGAGTAGGGGGTTAAGAGAAGAGAATAAGGGGATAAGTAAGTAGCGACACCTATCACTCGTGGGTTAACATTCATTCAGAAAAAGATAAAAAAGACTCACCATCATCATCCGCCGGCCACTGCCGACAAGTCGGAAAAATAGTCGACGAGAATAGGAGAGGGGTGAAAGATGAAAAGAAGTAAAATAAAAACGCTTACAAACCATGCAAACACAGTCTTAACTCACTGTCATACCATGCAAACTACAGAGAGTTACAGACATGCAAGTAAGGAGGGGATAAGAAAAAAAAGGTAGGTAAAGTTAAACAAAAGTGGGTTAGTTTACGCTACGAGCTACATCTACGTTCGTGTTAGTCTAATTTTTTGTTTTTTTTTATATTTTATTGCTGGCATCACACGCTGGCATGTCACAAGCTGGCATTAATCGTCAACAGACTCATCCTCGACCACCACCCCCAGAGCTCCTGTTACTAATTGTTTTTTTATTTTAAACAACGTTAATATTTTTAAAATGCCTATCTAAACGGTTCTTAACACATTAACGCTGGTAGAGTTAACGACTGACGCGGGAAGATTATTCCATTTATCAATTACTTTAAACGTAAAGAAGTTTTTAGCGATATTAGTAATGAAACGTCTGCCACGCAACTTAAATCCGTTATTACGGGTATTGCTATTATCGAAAGTGAACAGTTTGTCAAAATTTACGTTATCGGTTACGTTAGATGGTGGGGTGGTTGGGGTGAAGATGGAGGGAACGCCGATAGGGGTTGCACTTCTCGTCCCTTTAAATAATGGTCCAGATACGACCGGTTCGATGCTCAGGCATCTTTTCACATTAATTATGTAACTATTACTAGCTATGACACATAAAAGTATGTACGCGGAGTCACTGTACGATTATAATGTAATGAAACATACATCACCCGCGGTCACCGTCAAAAACTTTAGTGCTTTCCTGTTAACGGGAGTACCCAACCGCCCGCCACCAAACTGTTTGTTATGTATTTTTGCTCTCGTCATTTTCGTTTAAACTAACGAAAATATCACAACTTAACCTAACCAATCATCAAGGGCGTACAGTTGACCTAACCGGGCATTGAATTAACCTAACAGGTTAATATAACGGAAAATGCCTGGTTAGGTCAACTGAATACCCAGTTAGGTTAATTGAATGCCCGGTTAGGTCAACTGTACGCCTTTGATAATTGGTTAGGTTAAGTTGTGATATTTTCGTTAGTTTAAACGAAAATGACGAGAGCAAAAATGCATCATAAACAGTTTGGTAGTCCCGATAATACGTAAGTACCGAATTTATTAATAATTTAAATGAAATTAGTTAATCAGTTAGGGGGCCAAAATGTCTTTATGCCATCTAAAATCGCAGAAAAAGCGTCGCTGCTTTCGGTACGTTGTCGCCACATGAATTCCGCAAGATATGAGTCCAGATGATGGCGGGCGGTTGGGTATTCCCGTTAACAGGAAAGCACTAAAACTTTTACTATTAAACGGAAGATTCGTAGTGTAGACGGTGGGGGTGTGGCGGGAGGAGAAGAAGGGGAAGGAGATGCTGGTAGGAGTGCCCACTTCTTGTCCCTTTAAATCACGTCCCAGATACCACCAGCTCCATGCACAACCATCCTTTCACATTAATTATCACGACACTATTACGAACTATAACATGTTAAGTATATACGCGGGATCACTGTGTGTTCATGAACATTATGATATCTAAATTTTCTGCGGAAACAATCAAAAACCTTTACTATTTAACGACAGACGAGCAGCCCACCCGTGAGGCATCCTCTCGCTTAAGATCCATATATATATATATATATATATATATATATATATATATATATAAACGTGTGATATTAATGTTTAAATAATTAAAATTAAAAATAAAATAATATAAAATATAGAAGAGTGATCAGTCGTCAAATATAAAGTAAAAAGCGGACAAAATTGAGAGGAGTCTTACCAGGTTGTTATTGTCGGGGTAAGGGGACTAATTGAGCAGAGGGTTGGGAATGATTGGTTGTTGGAAGGGGTCAATATTAGAAGAATTGGAGCCAGACGGAGCGATAGTGAATTTCTTCTCAGTGGTAGGATATGACAGTTTATTTGGCTATGTTTAAGTTAAAGGCAGAACTATAGTCGTTCAGAGTTGGTTTAATACTGAGGATGTGTAGGGACTCCAGAGTGCGGAGGTCGGTTAGATGGTTGGTTGTGGTGATAATTTTGAAATTGGAGGGAAGTAGTGGGTGGTTGTGAAGATGGCAGTAATCTCTTATTACTGATTTAGAGGGTTTATTTAAGGGTTGCGATGTTCTGATAGAAAATCCGCGATGCTCGTCCACTCTGGTTTGATATTGGGGAATGGTGCTGCCAATATAGATCGCTTTACAACGAACACAGTTGAAAACGTAGATGATGGACGAAGCAAGGGGCTGAGGTGTTTTTCTTTGTGGTTGAAGTATGATTTGATGCTATTACTGTTGGTGAAAACTAATTGAAAGTTAATTTGTGGGTAAAGAGGGGTGAGTAGGAGTAGTTCCGAAAGTATTTTGTGGCTGATATGGTCGTAATAGGGAAATGAAAAGTATTGTACGTCTTTTTTTAACGGTGCGAACTTTAAGGGGGGGTTGATAAATATTATTAAGAAAATTTCTGGTTAAAAATTGTAAAAGATGTTTTGGGAAGTTGTTAATGCCGAAATTATGAATTAATTCTATTTCGTTGTGGAGGAATAAGTACGAAGAGCAAAGATGATAGGCGCGGTGGATTAAAATTTTGATGCTGTTTATTTTAATTAAAAAAGAAATGTGTTTGAAGCAGCAAGCGTTAGCAGTTTGGTGAATTCTTGTTTTGTTAAATTAAGGATTGTGTTCAAATTGTTAGCAAATAGGTTGTTAATACAGATGTCGATGGCTTCTTTAATTGGAACGTTGGTGTAAAGGGATGCTATGTCGAAACTATGCATATGAAGGTTATTTGAATTATTTATGGTCAGTATTTCTTTAGCGAATTCATAGGAATTGGTGACGGAAAATTCGTTTTGGGTTAGGGGGGTTAAGGTGGGAATTAGGAATTTTGCTAGTTTGTAAATGTGAGTGGTGTAGGCCGAAAGGATGGGTCTAATGTGTAAGTTGGGTTTGTGTATTTTGGGGAGGCCGTAAAGAGTACCTGGGTATGAGCCGGAAGAACGTACTTGGTTGTAAATGCTTTCCGAAGTTTTATTCTGATCGTATAGTTTTCTGAGGAAACGGTTGATTTTGTCTTCAAATTTTAGGGAAAGTGTTAATGGATTGTCATTAATCTTTTTGAATTTGGTGGAATCGTTGAGAACGTTGTTAACCTTATTAATGTAATCCGATTTATTAAGAAGGACGGTGCCTTTACCTTTGTCAGGGCGTGAGATAATGATGGCGTCGTCTTTACATAGTTCTTTAAGGCAGGAGAGGTCTTTTCTATTGATTAGGGGGGGGGAAACTTCGTGAGGTTTAAAATTATAAGTGTTTATTTGCGATGTGGGTAATTGAAGACTTTAAGAATGGAAGTTTTGTATCATCAACTATTGGAAATTTTTTTAAACTATGAAAGAGTTTTTCGAATGATAAAAAGTGTTTAAAAATTTCATCTTAAAATTTGGTAATTTAAAATCTAGGCTAAAGGAGAGGAGTCGTCTTTCATTGGTACTTAAAGTTCTATTAGAAAAGTTAAAGATAGTTTGATCAGGATTTAGGGGCTGAAGGTTGGAGTTTAAGTCTAATTGGTTTAATTTTCTATTATATCGTTGTTGAATCTGTTTCCGGTAGACGTTGGTATCTTTAATAGTTTGGTTTTTTAACATTAAGTAGTCTATAAGACTTACGGATTCTTTCATTTGGGTTGAAAGGAGATTATATTTAGCGAGGAGTTTTTTACTGTTGGAATGCTTAAATTTAATTTCTTTACTCCAAAGTTTGCACTGGAAAGATTTCTACATGTTAGAGTTGTAGAGTCGCTTGTCATAGAGTTTGAATTTAATGAATTTAGGAGCAGAATTATAACTCTTACAAACATTCAAGAAATGGAGGTCGTAGTTTGTTTTCGTCCATTTTCGGTAGATGATTTTTGAGTCTTTGTACCTTTTCAACGTGACTCAGTCGTATTTTTCTATGATAACTTCATTGAAGGGTTTGTTCTTAGGGAAACGTAGCTTAGAGAGGAATAAGAGGGCGAAGTTTTGCTTTAAACTTAAACATAGTCAAATAAACTGTCATATCCTACCACTAGGGCGGGTCATACTGTGCATTTTTTTAAATCAATGGAGAGGGGTGTTCAAATGACATATTTTGGTGTATAGAACACAATTCTGAAGAAAATATTTAATTCTGATAACCCTAACCTACATCATTTTGCAGTTGATTATTATTAAATTGTTGATTATTTTACTATTGTAGTTACCCCAGAATATGTCTTCTCACGTTTTCTATCATGGCTGCTCACGTTATCTCTCATAGAGCATTGTTCTAACTAATTCATATAAACACATATAATGTAATTCATATAATAATAATAATATTTAAATACTCAAATAAAAAGGTGTGCCATTCCACTTAATTGTAATTATCATACAGTTTGGTATATGAAATATTTTGACGGTTTTCTGGCGCGCATAAGACCATTTTCTGAAAGAGAAAGAGAAAGAGAAGGTTGGAAGTAAGGGACCCCACCAAATAGGGGGTCCTGATCTACCAGAGCACAAGAGACAGGTGAGGACATTGAAAAGGCAGTGGATGGAAAGGAAGGCAGAGAAAAGGAGAAGGAGCAAGGAGGAAAGTGCTGCAGTAGCAGAGAAGGCAGCCAGGAAGGATGTTAAGAGATTTTTGGCAGATGGTGATGAGGATCTGGAATTGGAGAGAATTGGTGATGAAGATGAGTTTGTTCCTGAAGTTGAGCTCTTCCCTCAAACTGACCCTGAGCCAGCAGCTTCGGCAAAGGTACAGAAAAACTATGATGAGATTCAAAACATTGCCCTTGCTAGTGTAAGGTATGGCATAGGGCTGAGGCCAACTGCAGCGATAGCAACATCAGCTCTGATTGACGCAGGAATCATCACAGAAGACAATACAAGTAAAGTGATTGATAAGAGCAAGGTCAAGAGAGCACAGGAGAAGTTGATGAGAGAGCTGGGGGAACAGTTCGAGAAGAAGTGCAGGGAGGAGGGGGGATCTCTTGCATCCTCTTTGATGGGTGGATTGACCTGACCAATGTGATGATGGAAGCTGAGGGCAGTGACCAATCTTTTCCCGCAAAGATCAAGGAAGAACACTATAGTGTTGTTAGTGAGCCTGGCAGCTACTATCTGTTCCACTTTACCCCAGAGAAAGCAACTAAAGAGGAGTCACATGCGGAGAAGATTGCTAAGGTCCTGTTTGCCTGGCTGAAAGAGAGGGGTTATGATAAGACCTTGTTGGCGATTGGAGGAGACTCAACAAATGTCAACACTGGTGTGAAAGCTGGAGTAATGCGGAAGCTGGAGCTGCACCTTGGGAGAAAGCTGGTCTGGTTGGTGTGCAACCTGCACACTGTTGAACTTCCCCTGCGCCATCTCATTGTTGACCTTGATGGCCCTACTCTGTCGGACAAAAAATTATCCGGGCCAATAGGAAAGCTCCTTGATTCTGCTACAGACTTTGATATCAATCCAAACTTCACCCGAATCTCTGTTGGCCCTCCACTGATCAAGCTTCCTGACAAGGTCATTCAAGATCTCTCAACTGATCAATACTATGGCTATAAAATTGTCTGTGCAGTCAGGGATGGAGTACTTCCTGCAGGGCTGGCTCTGTTAGAGATAGGACCAGTAAACCACAGCCGCTGGCTCACCACAGCGAACAGACTTCTCAGGCTCTGTGTGTCAAAGCACGGACTTAAAGGAAAGAACCTGAAGATTCTGCAATTCATTGTGGAATTCATCATTGGAGTGTATTACCCATGTTGGTTCAACGTGAAGGTCAAGCACTCCTGGATCGAAGGGCCTAGGCACATCCTCTTTCAGCTGGACTGCCTCAAGTCCCAGAGAAAGGAGGTGCTGGATATTGTGATGCCAACTGTGAGAAGATCTGCTTGGTATGCCCACAGTGAAGTCATCCTCCAAACACTACTCTGCTCTGAGGATCAGAAGGAGAGGATTGAAGGGGTGGAGAGAATCCTGGCTATCAGGGGAGAGGGGGACCCGGACACTCAGCTGGGGGACTCCTCTGTTAGGAGCAGAAGGACACCTGACATCAATTGTGATGCTTCCAGCATCGGTGACTTGATCAGCTGGTCAGAAGGTGTGTCAGAGCCACCTCTCACCTGCTCTCTAAGCACCTCAGAGGTGAAAAACTTCATCAACACCCCCATGGAGGTGCGCAACTGGCCTTGCCACACACAAAGCATTGAGAGGGTTGTTAAAATGGTGACTGAGGCTTCTGCTAAGTACTTCTCACAGGAAAAGAGGGATGGAGGGATCAGGGCTCAGGAGACCAGCAGGAAGCTGATGTCCAAGTCTGAGTCAAAGCATGATTTGTGCAACCTGGCAAAGTTCAAGATGTCAGGAGAATGATCTTTGTAATTATATCCAGTGATATACATGCAGTTCACCTATTAATAAATATATGTAAAGTTGATTTGGCCTTGTCAATATAAGTGATTTACCTTATATCTTTTAATATATTATAAAGGGGTTCAAAAGGGTAAAATTGGCAATTTAGAAATACAAAATGATGTAGGTTAGAGTTATCCTATCCAAAAAAGAAGCTCATATTTGAATTCCCCATGTAAAAACACATAATGTAGACACCCGTGATGGTAGGATTTCCTTCAGATTCATGTTGTCACCTGAGTACGACCCGCCCTATCCTACCACTGAGAAGAAATTCACCATCGCTCCGTCTGGCTCCAACTCTTCTAATATGGACCCCTTCCAACAACCAATCATTCCCACCCTCTGCTCAATTAGTCCCCTTACTCCGATAATAACAACCTGGTAAGACTCCTCTCAATTTTGTTCTCTTTTTACTTTTTATTTGACGACTGATCACTCTTCTATATTTTACATTATTTTATTTTTAATTTTAATTACTTAAACACCTTTAATATCACACTTTTATTTAAATATATTGTATAAGTTTCCGTTCATTATATATATATATATTATATATATATATATATATATATATATATGTATATATGCAGGCCCGGATTTAGCTATAGGCGAACTAGGCGATCGCCTAGGGCCTCGCTCAAGCCGTTTTGCGCGTTCTGTTCAAGTGATATTAATGATTTAGAACTCTATGAAGAACTTAAAGTACTTTGCAGGTTTATACCTGAGAAAACAGATCTCGGAAATGCCCTTGTTTATATAGTGCAAAAACAACTAAGTGAGATTTATCCTAATGTTTATGTTGCACTTCAAATAGTATTAACCATCCCAGTTACTGTTGCTTCGGCTGAAAGAAGCTTCTCGCGTCTCAAACTTATTAAAACATATTTGCGTTCCACCATGTCTCAAGCGAGATTGCAATCATTAGCTATGTTATCAATAGAAAACGATATAACAAATTCATTAGATTATTCTCAATTAATTGAAGTTTAGCTCGAAGAAAAGTAGAAAAGCATTGCTGTAATATTCAAGGAGCATCTGAACCAAATATTAAAGCATTAATATTTAGCCTGATAAGTCGATCGCTCACTATTATAAAAAATGAAATGTGAACATCTCTTATACATGACATATGAAAAACGTTTGTATACTATGGAAAGTCATTACCTATAATATTATATAAATCTTAGAAATCATTGTCTTATATTTTCGATACAAATCTTGATTCATATTATAATTTATACTTATTTGTATGGTTTATTTATATTTCTTATACAATTTCCATGCGTGATTATTTGGGTTTGGTTTAATTTTTAAGTGCTGGCATAGTTCTGTCTATGCGGGATTCTAATATTGCTGGTATAGTACCGACAATTAAGTCCATATTTTCATATTTTCATAAGTTCATATTTTCATATTTTCAGGATTATCCTGTACAATTTCATGAGTTCTGTTAATGATCTCGTCTATCCTTGCTGTGCGCACTCTTCCAGTTGGTTTTCTTTTTCCAATGCTGCCAGTTAGGGAAAAATTTCTGACACACCGACGGATTACTTTCTTAGAAGGTGATTTTGACATCTGAAAATTTGTCTTGAAAGATCTTTGAGCTGAAACTACACTTCTTCCATGCTCATAATATTGCTCAGTTATGAAACGCAGCTGTTCCACAGTCCATGCAGTCATCTTGAAGGGTTAGTTTTAACTAACACTTTTATTTTGTTTTGTATCTTATCTTGTCTTGTATTGTCAAAACCTATACAATCCTGTACAAACTTGTAACTATCCTCTTTCGAATGATGCGTATGATTTTATAAAAGGACTTATACTTTAAGAGTTACAGGGGTTTCTTTTGGGTCCCATTTCTCTGGATCACCCTTTATAATCATGTAAAATATAATTGATTCGGCATTAGCTCTCATCGCAGATGTCTGTGAAGAACTAAGGCAACTGAGGGGAAAATGGATGGGCATTTTGTCAGAAGATCGTCATGTTGCAAAAAGCATGGGAATTACACCAAACTTCCCAGAGAAGAGGGTAAAGAAGCGAAAAATGTTTCATGACGAAGTCTTGGACTTCACAGAAAAATTAAGTTTATCTCTGTCCCCTGAATCAGATGAGGAATCTGCATTTAGAATAAATGTCTTTTATGCTACTTTAGATTATGTTGTGAATAATTTGGACCACCGGTTTAAGGCAACCAAGGACATATGTGTCACATTTAAGTCAATATTAAACAACATGTCTCAGATAACGAACTTGAGGCTGCATGAAACACCTTAGATCAAAAGTACTCAACAGACCTTTTAAGCAAGTTTGCCATCGAAATGTTGCACTTGAAGAAAATATTTAGGTGTACATTCCACCAAGACACTGAACTACCCCCTCTCATTTTGCTGAATTAAATTTATGGCAAAAAGCTGCAGCCAGTATTCAGTGAAGTTTGCATCGCTCTTCGTCTTTATTGCTCTCTACCAGTCACTGTTGCTGAGGCTGAACGAAATTTCAGCAAGTTAGCTCATACAAAAAACTGCAGGAGATAAAAAAATGGGCCAAGAGCAGCTATCATATCTTTCACTTCTGTCGATAGAGAGCGCAATTGCCAAGAACATTGATTTCAGTTCGATAATTAATGACTTTGCTAAAGAAAGGCAAGAAAAGGCAACTTTTAAATTGGTTTTTGATAATCCAATAGAGTTATATATATTAATTCGTTAAGTTCATGTTATCTTTCGCGCTTGAGTGTCTCATCCCTGTTTTCTTTTTTATTTATCGTATGTTGACGTCAGTATATTTGCTTCTACTAGTAGTGGTTTCAATTTGAAGGCGTTGTACTATGTTATATCTAAAAATACTTGATATTTTACGTTTATTTGGTTTAACAACATACAATTTGAGTGAAGAAGCAATGTCTTTAGAGCTAAGAGAAGAGGGCCCGAAGTGTGATGGAGTACCAGGGCCCTGGATACTTAATTGGTATCCTTCTTTTATGGACGAGAATGAATCTTTTTACTTTATATATCTGTATATACTTTTCTATACGAGAATGACAACAATAAGAGCGCGTTACGTTTTCTTTCTTTTAGGGAGACTGAGTCTTTCACTTGTATTTTTATTTGAGCCACACAGTACGAATTTTCTTTCAGAATTTTTTTTTGTTACAATTTAGGGAGGACTAAGTTGCATTTCTAATAAATACATTAACCCCGTTTCTACGTAGCATGGATTTTCTACCAAATTAATTTGAATATTTTAAGGGTTATTTTGATTCAACATTTTTTACTGTCATTGTGTTTGTCTAATTCGATTTATAGTACGATATCTGTTCGGCCTATAACGTCCTATTCTGCCAGACGCAGGATACCTTGATTATTAGTTCTAAATATATTTTACTCTATGATTTCCATAGTTTACATACTACCACATTATTGGAAAGATGTAATGTAACATTTTAGCAATCCAACAACAACGGAATTTTCTTTCAATGAATATTACAAGTATTTCTAACGCGTACAATCCTCCTCCTTTGTTTGGGCACGAAAGGAGAGCAGAATAGAAGACTGCCAGTTTTTATATACTATATAATTTATTTTATTTTTCTCCTCCAGTCTACTGCTTGTGTAGCCGGTATTTTTGTAATTGTTATTTGAAATTATACAGAATTTAACATGCAATTTAGTTATCTACCTTACTGCTAAAGTAAAGGGGTATTTATTACAAATCTTCTTAAAGAAAGAAAATTACATTTCACCTTCAAGCACGGCCATTTTGCCTCGCGTTCAGCTTGTCTGAGCAAATCTTTCTGCTGTTTAATTTATATTAACCATTCGTAACATCATTACATTCCCCCATACATCATACAATGAAAATGGCCGCATTCTGTCATTGAAACGCTTGTCAACTACTCGATGACACTATCATGCAAAGTCAGTGATAGCGCTGCGTTTGAACTATGAGCTCGATGACATTTCAGAATTGGGGATGAAAAGAGTGAGACTAAACACAGCTGACAGTCTTACAAAGAAACTGTGTCGCTGGAAATTGCAATCATGTGCAATCTGTGATACAAAATTTTGCAGAGATTTTAATGAAGCAACAGGCAACCTCAAAGCACGGGTATAAACATTCAAAGTGCAGTTACATTGTTTTCTTCGTTACAGAACTTCATCAACCAAATGAGACTCAAATTTAATGAAGTAGAATCTGAGGCAAAAATTCTCATGTCTGATGTATCTGAGACATATTCAGAGGATCAGAACAGGAAAAAGACGACACAAAGGATATGCTGATTACGCGATGTAATATGGTCATCGACCTGATTTATTATTTTGTATTAATTTCGTAATTCCCTTATGTTCCATGTGAATCTACCTTTGTTTTTATTTTGAAGTGGTTCTTATCCTTATATTTAACGAAGTATTGAACAAATTAAAAATTATTTATTGGTTGAGAAATTAGGCAAATAACACTGGGTAACAAAATTTGAAAATTTTTCTGTTTATTGTGATTTTTCTATCGTTTCTTAATGATTTCCGGGCGCTGATTCCAAAAATGATATTGGTTTTGCTCTATCATCAACCATCTCAAAAATATAGGTTATCACACTTTTCATATGGCAAAGTATATAAAGAAGGCTAACATAAATATTTTCTGAAAATAAGAACACTATTGGAAATTAATGTTCATTGATCCAAAATTGTTTGACAAACCCAAAATGGTGCAAAGGATATAATATATATCATGATGAGAACCGATAAGAGAATAACAAGCCTCGTCATGCAGTGTGCATTCCTTAAAAATGCACTGAAGAACGCGACTTCCGCGTATGAACATTCTTATCCTTTCTGATCAGCGACCATACGTAATCTCCCACTCATGGAAGCATCCCAATGGCCCTGGTACCTTTTCTCCATCGTTTGAATATCTTCATGGAATCTTTCGCCATGTTCTTCACTCACATCGCCCAGGTTATCACGAAAATAGTCTAGATGTGAATGCAGATAGTGTAATTTTAAAGACATACGGCACCCCATTTTGCCATAGCACTTAATCAAGTTTGACACTAACTCCTTATAGTGTGGTGCTTTATGGTTGCCTAAAAACCCACGAACCACATCAAGGAAAGCACACCAAGCCTCTTTTTCGATCGGAGTCATCTTGGCTTCAAGGTTCTTTGAATTCAACAGCGCCTTGACTTGTGGTCCTACAAAGATGCCAGCCTTGACTTTGGCCTCAGAGAGTTTAGGGAACATGACCCGAATCTGTTGGAAAACTTCCCCTCCAAAATCTAACGCAGTTACAAACTGCTTAATTAGACCCAACTTAATATAGAGAGGTGGTAGCAGAACTATGTCGGGCTTCACAAGAGGTTCCCTGAGTACATTGTACTTTCTTGGTTGCAGTCCTTCACGTGGAGGCCACTGAACTGTTTTATAGTGCTCAGTTGAAGCCCTGCTATCCCACAGGCAAAGAAAACATGAATATTTAGAAAACCCTCCTTGTAAACCTAACAGGAAACCAATCATTTTGAAATCACCACACACGTCCCAGGTATATTGTTCATACCTGATTTGAGTGAGCAGTTGTTTGACATTTTTATAGTCCTCTTTCATTTGAACAGAATGTGCAACTGGTATAGATGGATATTTGTTCCCATTGTGGAGTAGAACAGCTTTTAAACTCCGTGTTGAACTGTCAATAAACAGGCGCCACTCTGAGGGTATATGTGTTAACCTAATACCTGTGAATAGACCATTAACCTCGCTGCAATAACAGACAGAGTCATTGACATCGTAGAACCTTGCAAACTCTTCATGCTGCTTTCGGTATACAGTGCTCTTGCAGTCTTCTCCAAGCAAATTCCACTCTTTGAGTCTGGAGGATCAGAAGCTCAGACCCTGAATTCGTCAGACCCAAATCTCTAATTAAGTCGTCCAATTCCTTCTGATTTGGAAAGTGAGGGTTTGTATTGAAAGTTACTGTATATTCTTCATCATGACTGTCCTCACCAGCCGACATCTCAGATGAGCTAGCTGCATTCTCATTTTCAACCTGCAAAGCAAAGAAACAAAATATAGGCATAGTTATATATGTAGAAGAGCATCAGCACTAAGAAAAATCGACACATAATGACCCACAGTCTGTAAATACAGAAGGTAAAGTAATGGATAGATACCTGTTCTGGTGGACGTGGTATTGGAAGACCTTCGCCATGTGGTACAGGAGCTATGGACGACGCTATGCTTGGATACTGAAGAGTCTGCCTTCCTTCAACTTTCCTGTACTTAGAAACATCTACCATGCAGTAGTAGCAATCGTCGTGGTGGCTCTTTGGTTCTCTCCATATTCTGGGTACCGCAAAGGGCATTGCCTTGCGTACTCCCCGCAGCCACCCTTCAAGTGTGGAGTGGCAGCTTCCACAGATCACATGGGGTGCCCAGGGCTTATCTTGGTCACCCATAGGCATACCAAAATAGAGCCGATACGCGATCCAGAACTTGGTGCCTTTCACAATCTTGTGCGATACTTGCTTGGGGCCGATGTAAACCCACAAACGTAGCAGAATATATCCGGCGAGTGTTTACAAGTTCTAGTTGCCATTCTCTTTACCAAACTGTACTACATTAATCATAACCTGCAGATATAGAGAGAAGAGTTATTAAATCTGCAACAGATTACAGATTCCAGAAAAAAGATGTATTCACAACACTGAAATAATGTTCGCAATAAAAAAGGATCGATAACACTCAAATCGTCAGCACAGAGAAGCACAGAAACACAGTACCTCGGTGCTGGTAACCATCGGACAAACAACCTGCTTTCTTTGTGTGCTCACACTTACTGACTTCTCAGACTCTGCGCTCTTCTTTATATAGCACAGTGGAAGTTTCGGGCAATTTCTAGAGCAAGAAACTGTCAACGAACATCCGGATTGTTCTCAACAATTCCTGATTATTCTGATATTGCTGCGCCCACAATAACATTATACTGGTAAAACATGAAAAATGGATTATCTCTGAAACCATTGATGATACACACAAACCAAGGCCAGATTTGGACTCAGCGCCCACAAATGCATATAAAAACATAAAAAATTCTATATAAACAGAATCAGTGTTACACAGTGTAATTGATATACGTAAAGATTAATGCTTCGTCTTTATGTGAACAATGGGAAGGGGTTGGGCTCTGGAAGTCTAGGAATAAAAGGCAAGAAACATCCAGAAAATTGGAGAATGATCCCATAGAAAAGCCTCTTTACTTAAGAACCATAAATTTAAAATGATTTTTGTTTTTCATGAAAAGTTAAATAACGCAAAATGAATTTATATTACAAAATTTGATTTTGATCTTTTGTTATTTAATTGCACAAACATAAGTCGACTGAAAACGCGCAAATGAGCATATTTCCAAATTATTCTCAAAGCCAACTAACTGACGAAAAACACACGCACGAACATATTCGTACGAACCAAGTTGCTTTACTCTCACTCACAGTCATTCCCATTCGATTCTGCGCCCAAGAATGGGAAAGTGATAAAGTAAGAATCTCAAACGAGGCATTTTCAAATCGGTCTCTTCCTAATTCATGTCATTCTCATCCACGGCCTTTCCCATTTTGGTCCGGTTTAGGTTAGGATACGATAAGTTAGGTTTTAACTGGTTAAACTAATGTTAGGTTAGGTTTTGATTAGTTAACCCTTCGTGGGCTAAGTGGCACCGACTAACGAAGAAGACTATGTGGGGTCACCCAGACCCCAAACTTCAATGGAGAATTTCTGCCATATGCTTAAGTTTATATATACTAAAGTCTGTACATATGTTGCCCAGAACACGGCACGTGAAGCCAATTCACCATGTGTCTCTTTTTTTTTTTTTTTACATTTATTTAAGAATTTTTTAACTTCAAGAATTCAGCACTCAGAAACACTTTTTATATTCACAATATAGATTATAGAATAGAAAGAAATAGAAACATAGAACATATGAAACAATGTTTACTGTACACAGTCGGAGTGACTTTCGCAAAGAGGCACATCACATTTTGTGCATGACTTTCTCGTCTTCTTATCCATCTTCCTCGGGCACTTTCCACATCTCTTCCTACCTCCTGGATTAGGCCTTGGCTCGGGTGCTGCTTCTACTTCATCCATAAATGCCTCCATACATGCTCTAACATGCTTTGGCAAATATCTACCAGCTGACTCAAAACGTTTCTCGATTGCTGGTTTGCAGAGCTGTTCCGCTAAGTCTGCCAGAAATTTCCTTCGCCTTTGATTCCCTCGATACACATCGGGGGTTTTCTCCATGAAACAGCAACTAGCATTGTAAGCTGCAACATCTACCATCCAGTTGAAGATAACTAATGGCCATCTGTTTGTTATGAGCTTACATGAGTAAGTTTTGATAAGTTGGTAAGTTGGTAAGGCAGACCCCATTCAAGTTTGCTACCCTGTCACTTCCAAATGGTGTGACATTTTTCTCTTATATTTTGTGAGTATATACCATACCTACATACAATAAAAGTCATAGATGACCAGGCTCTAAAAATAATATTTGAATGAATGGCAGATTTTTGAAATATGCTTGGGGTCCAGTGGACCCCATCAGCCCATGAAGGGTTAAAATAATTTAGGTTGGGAAATATTAAACATCCCCACCCATCACCGTTTCAGCAACGAAAACATTGTTTTCCAAATCAAGACACGCTTTTCTCAAATGTGGATTTTTTACTTTTGTGCAGTCTCACTCGTGAACCACGAATGCGAATAGGAATGCCATTGAGTAGGCAGTAATCACCAAGTTGATAGCAAGGGAAGACGAAGATTCTGGGTCCGTCCAGATTCATTTCAGATTAGATTAGGTTCTGATTCTACATTCATTTCTGGATTCGTTATTCGATTTGATTTGATTTTTATTCTGGATTTCTCAATATAGTATTTAAGTTGGAGTGATTTAGATTGCATTCCCGACTGGATTGTATTCTCGATTACATATTCAATTTCATTTCAGAGATTCTTGAATTGAAGTTGAAATTGTGAATTTATGATCGAATTTAATAATTATATTATTACAAATAAGCTTATTCTAGTATTAGAGTTAATTCTCATTTAGAAATTAAAGTTCAATAATTTAACTTTATCTGTGATATAATTTATGAGTTGTGACTTATAACTTAGTTTACTCATATCATAACTCTAGTAGTACTCGTGAAATTGTTATTAATTTAGTTTATTTTGAGTGAGAAATTAGTAGGTTAATTTTCAAGTAAATAATTTTAATTAATTAATGGTTTCCACGTGAAATTATTTCACTGGATTGAATTCAGTTCAATGGCTCTTCATTTTCGTATAAATAATTCGTCCATGTAGAATTATCTGAATATTTAAAGTGAAACTTTTGAATAATTCGTTTAGACTTCATTCATTCGCCACTATTTCTATTTATATTTTTATAATCAATTTTATAACTAGTTTCTTTTGTGTTCTTTGATTTTAAACTTTGCGCGATATTTAGTTGGATTTTTCTTATGGCATACTTGTAAGGTTGGTAAGAGCGAGTTGGCCTTAGTTTAGACTAGAATTGAACGTCTGTAGAACATGTACTTGCCACCTGTCCGGATTTCGTCTGGACAGTCCGGACGAAAATTATTTCTTGTTTCATTATTTCTTAAATTATTTCTTGAAAATAATGTGCTTATAAATTGTCCAGATTTACTTCACTTATAAGGGACTGTGGATTGGGAGGATAATTTTTTTTCGCGTTGGGGAGAGGTGTTCGGATTTACTGAAATGAAAAGGTGACAACACTAGACTAGAACACCGAAAATATTGAAATTTATCTTAACAATCATTGAAGTATGGCTACCAGTTTTCCAGAAAGGGATGAAAAGAATATCATACTAAGTTGAATTTATTTTAGAAGATTAATATTTTTGAAAATTAAGATTACAGTAAGTTACAATCGCAAACTGCATGCCATCCTTAAATGAACCTTTGTTGCCTACTGAAATAGGACTTAAGAGAATTTTAAGTTAGTAAAAAAAAAACAGTAAAAAAAAAAATAACGACTTCAAAAGAGGCGTAGATCTGAGTCCTGAAAAATTCGGAGTCCACACATTCCTTGTGACCATTGATCAGGTGCTTACATCTCTGCATCAGCGCAAGATTGGATATCACCAAATTTCCAAAGATTTTGTTTTTTCTGTTATCGTTGGCTGCAAAGGCCACCGATAAACTGAAGGATGATGTTGCCAAACTGATCGAAAAATTTCCAAATGATCTGGAACCTGACTACTTGACTGTGTATACGAATTTCTGCAATTTTCGCACTTTTTGACTCGAATTGACATTGCACCACACAAGATGCTGCAGTACATCAAATCACACGAAAGAGGAGTCTACCTTTCCGAATGTCACAACTTTTCTTCGAATTTTTCTTATTTTTTCTGTGACAGTTTGGAAGGAGAACGTTCTTTTCCAGAGCTAGCCTTGATACAAAATCGGCTAAGTTCAACTATGAGCAGAAACAGACTGAATGCACTTGTTTCAAACATGAGATTAGAAAGTCTCTCCAATTGAATGACAGACAAATTTGCTTCAGAAAAATCCCGAAAACAAAAGTTGTAATTTTTAATTGCTTCTTTTCCTGTTATTGTTCCACATAAGTATCAAAATTGTCAATACTGAAAATGTGATTTCTTTGCTGTATGTATTTATTAGCAATGACAGGTTTTATCTGTTTCTTGTCATTTATTTTCTGATATATACAGTGCTATTGAAAAATAGTTTTATATTTAATTAAAGGGTCAGTAGGTGGGTTTAAAAAGTTTTTTTAATTCGTATTGAAAACAACAAATTAAATTCAATATTTTATAATATCAAAGGATCCCAGAATTCTGATGGCGTAGAGCCCGTGGTAGCTTAATCCAGTCCTGCTCTCAACAATCATTTGCAAACGAAATTTCCTCGTAAGAGATTATTGCCACAAACATTTCAAGGTACAATATATAGATACCCAAGTCGAGGCGAGTGGAGTAGAACCTTTCCCTGAGCGAACACCATACCCCAGCCCCCAATGCAAGTCTCTTCAACACTGTCACGTCCTACTGATGCTAACAAGCATTTGTGAAAACTCAGTCAGCAACATCAACAATAGGCAACAAGCGCAGTACCAGGAACAACCGTCTGCAATCGGTGAAGACAAGTTAAGCGCCTTCAGACATGATTTACTTGCCATCCTTCTCTTCGTCAACACTTCCGTCACTTCCTGGAGGTAAGAATTTGTGTTTAGTTTACAGTGTGTTTCTCATGGACACTCTTCATTCGAAGTAAGGTACTCATACCTCAAGAGAACCTCTGCGCCTTGATTGATGGGTGGGTGGACACCGCTACTGCCAACTCATTTAATCTCTTTTATTTGTATAAACCATTAATCGGGTAGCTGTACAAAGTCGAACGTCAACATTATGAAATTCGATTTTATTCATGCAACTCCTTTGTATTATTATTGTACCTAATTTGTTCTGTATTAATTTGACGGTATATATATATATATATATCGTAAAGAACGACGCTTGTATAGGAGATATTCCGCGCAAGACGAGAGAGAGAAAACGGAACAAATGAAAAAATGAGGTAACCACCTGGGAATCGAACCCGGGATCTTCCGATTGCCGGTCAGACGCGATACCATTACACCATGGACCTCACTCTTCCAAATGCCGTAATTCTTCTACATACTCGCAGAAACCAATGCCCCAAGGGGGCACCTCCCGCATGCCGTAACATTATATACATTCAACTGCAAAGAACACGCAGTATAAATAACGTAAAGAACGACGCTTGTATAGGAGATATTCCGCGCAAGACGAGAGAGAGAAAACGGAACAAATGAAAAAATGAGGTAACCACCTGGGAATCGAACCCGGGAACTTCCGATTGCCGGTCAGACGCGATACCATTACACCATGGACCTCACTCTTCCAAATGCCGTAATTCTTCTACATACTCGCAGAAACCAATGCCCCAAGGGGGCACCTCCCGCATGCCGTAACATTATATACATTCAACTGCAAAGAACACGCAGTATAAATAACGTAAAGAACGACGCTTGTATAGGAGATATTCCGCGCAAGACGAGAGAGAGAAAACGGAACAAATGAAAAAATGAGGTAACCACCTGGGAATCGAACCCGGGATCTTCCGATTGCCGGTCAGACGCGATACCATTACACCATGGACCTCACTCTTCCAAATGCCGTAATTCTTCTACATACTCGCAGAAACCAATGCCCCAAGGGGGCACCTCACGCATGCCGTAACATTATTACATTCAACTGCAAAGAACACGCAGTATAAATAACGTAAAGAACGACGCTTGTATAGGAGATATTCCGCGCAAGACGAGAGAGAGAAAACGGAACAAATGAAAAAATGAGGTAACCACCTGGGAATCGAACCCGGGATCTTCCGATTGCCGGTCAGACGCGATACCATTACACCATGGACCTCACTCTTCCAAATGCCGTAATTCTTCTACATACTCGCAGAAACCAATGCCCAAGGGGCACCCCCCGCATGCCGTAACATTATATACATTCAACTGCAAAGAACACGCAGTATAAATAACGTAAAGAACGACGCTTGTATAGGAGATATTCCGCGCAAGAATATCTCCTATACAAGCGTCGTTCTTTACGTTATTTATACTGCGTGTTCTTTGCAGTTGAATGTATATAATGTTACGGCATGCGGGAGGTGCCCCCTTGGGGCATTGGTTTCTGCGAGTATGTAGAAGAATTACGGCATTTGGAAGAGTGAGGTCCATGGTGTAATGGTATCGCGTCTGACCGGCAATCGGAAGATCCCGGGTTCGATTCCCAGGTGGTTACCTCATTTTTTCATTTGTTCCGTTTTCTCTCTCTCGTCTTGCGCGGAATATCTCCTATACAAGCGTCGTTCTTTACGTTATTTATACTGCGTGTTCTTTGCAGTTGAATGTATATAATGTTACGGCATGCGGGAGGTGCCCCCTTGGGGCATTGGTTTCTGCGAGTATGTAGAAGAATTACGGCATTTGGAAGAGTGAGGTCCATGGTGTAATGGTATCGCGTCTGACCGGCAATCGGAAGATCCCGGGTTCGATTCCCAGGTGGTTACCTCATTTTTTCATTTGTTCCGTTTTCTCTCTCTCGTCTTGCGCGGAATATCTCCTATACAAGCGTCGTTCTTTACGGTATTTATACTGCGTGTTCTTTGCAGTTGAATGTATATATATATATATATATATATATATAGTTACGATAGAAATGTTCTTCGGGAACCTTATCCTCAATAGGAATATGAAAACAAGAGATACGACTCTCAACATTTATTGGCCAAACGTTTCGGTCCACTCAGGGGCCATCTTCAGTGACTAAATAGAAGCATCTAAAAAAATAATCATAAAACTAAAGTAAATACAAATGTCAAACTGTACAATAATAAAATCTAACAAAAAAAAAAGTTAAAAAGTTGTTAAATAAACTATCTGGATTATAAAACAAAATAAAATTAAAATTAAAACAAACTAAAATTTCAAAAATTAAAAAGTTTAAAAATGTTGTTTAAAATTTAAAAAAATTTAAAAAGGACTAACCTGGATGGTAAAAGTTACAAATAACAAGTGAAAGAAAGGAAAAAACAACTTAAGTTAGTGCGTTAGTTGCGTTAAAAAGGTGTTGGTTGGTTAGGAAGTATGTAATTTTATCGAGGAAAGGCTATCGTTTAGTTCGGGATTTAATTTCTTGATAAAAAAGGATTCTAAAATTTTAAGATCAAGTGAATTAGAAGCAGACGACAAAATCTCGAAGGAGTCCTGGGGGCACGGGTGGTCATGGGTCTCTGAATGATGCCGAATAGCAGAGGATTCAGGAGTGGAAAGAGGGCGAGAAGTTCGATAAGAAAAACCCAAATGCTTCGAAATCCTAAGTTTTAATTGTAGGGCAGTCTGCCCCACATAACGACTTTGGCACGTCGCACATGTATATAAATAAATAACAAAGGATCTCAAAAGCACGGGGAGGTGATCTTTATGGCGAAAAAAGGATTGCAGAGAATTAGAATTAGAATTAATGATTATAAAGTCGCATTGAGGGAAGTGTCTGTCCAAAATAGAGTGAACATTTTTAATAAGAAGAAAAGTTAGTTGGTCTAAAAATGGAAGCTTAAGATAAACCTTCTGTTTCGGAACCGTGGACTGAATTATTTTAGGTGAATATAGGTTATTTAAAAATTTAGAAATTAAAGTCTCAAAAGTCAAAGTACAATAAAAATTATAGTTGAAAAATCTCTTAAGATACTGAATTTCTAAGTCAAATAAAGACCAACTTGAACAAAGGTGATAGGCTCTAAAAATACGACTTTTAATACTAGCCAGCTTAAAACTAAGTGGAATATTGCTGAAAAAATGAGTACCGAGTTGGGTAGTAGTTGGTTTTCTGTATACTTGTGTTGAGAAGCCTGTACTATGTTTATTTATGGTAACATCAAGAAACGAAATTTTATTGTATTGTTCTACTTCCATAGAGAATTTAATATTAGGATGCTTAGTATTAATGTAATTTAAAAATAAAGGGGCATGATCTTCATGCTTAAAAATGACAAAACAATCATCTACATAACGTTTAAATAAAATAGGTTTAAAATCAAGCGGGTAATCCCTCAGCCACTTTTCCTCGTGAAAACAAAGAAAACTGTTAGCAAAGGACGGACCAAGGGGCAAACCCATTGCCATTCCCTCTTGCTGGTGGAAAAGTTCCTTATTAAAAAAGAATATAGTATCCTGGACTGATAACTCTAAAAGTTTTTAAAACAATTGTCTGCTTAATCCCAAAATGTCATTAGTAGAACCAAACAAAGAATTTATAATAATATCACAAGTTTCTAAAACAGGTGCATTGGTAAACAAAGACTGAACATCAAAGGAAGCCATGAAACAATCCTTAAACTTCAACTTGGTGACACAATCAACAAATTCAAATGAATCTTGCAAAGTGAAATGAGTACGTGTGAGAGGGTCTATGATTGGGACCAAAAATTTTGCGAGGTTATAACTTGGTGTGTTTATGGCTGCTAGAATGGGACGAAGCGGAACTCCAGGTTTATGGGTCTTAGGTAGGCCATAAACAACCCCTGGGCTAGTACCTGAAGTAAAAAGCTTATCGTAATAGTTAATCAAAAGCCCACGACGTTTGAGAGAACGCAAAAAGTTGTTGATTCTGTCCTCCAGTTTCACAATATATTTAAATGGATCAGTCTGCAGTTTCAAAAACTTAGTAGAATCAGAAAGTAAATTATACATTTTATTTAAATAGTCTTGTCTGTCTAAGACAACAACACCTTTACCTTTATCAGGCTTACAAATAATTACATTCTTATCCCTCCGCAAGTTCGTGAGAACTTTAAAATCACTAAAACTAAAAACAGGACAAAAAACCTGAAACCCATCAAACTTATAGTAGAACTTGTTTGCCAAAAGTTTAATATCCTCCACTGGACTAGAGTGCTGAAGGAAAGAGGGAAAAAGACTAATTTGATGGCAAAGTTTTCCAAAACATAAAAAATAACGACAAAAGTCAAGCTTAAAAATGGGAAGTTTAAAATCCAATCCCAAGGATAAAATTCTTTTTTCTTCAGTTGATAAAACCTTATTGGAAAAGTTAGAAATAATTTCATCTCTATTAAGATGAAGATCAAAATTTAAACCCAACTGTTGAAGCTTAGAATTTTGACGAGTTAATGAGGAGACATAAAATTTTGATACATACCTCGAAATATAACTATTTAAAATAATAAAATCAAGGCGAGACACATTAGACTTAAAATGTTGTGACAATATGAGCAATTGATTACCCAATTTTAAAACAAGTTTACGTTTTGAGGCTAACTCAAGGGAAAGAAGTTTACTAGTCCAAGAATGATAGAGTTCATTATGCATCAAAGATTTCTTATATAGTTTAAAGCGAATAAATTGGGGCACATAACCATTTTTAAGCTTGACTTTTGTTTCCGTACCAACCGTCTCCTCAGTAGCCCACCACAATCCGCAATTAGAAACCATAGTAATGAAAACAACCATCCCCTTCACAAAACTCAGTTTGAAATTCTAACTAGATCCAATAACCTCACAGAACTCAGAATTTTAGAATCTTTGTACATCTATAGAAACAAACCCTCCATTAACAATAATAGTTCATCTTACAAATTACAGCTCTTTAAACTAACCAACCGATTTTCATAGACATATCCTACCTTCTAATTCACTGACCATACAGTTTTCTCTTAGGTTTTGTCAAGTATGGAGGTTGATGTAAACATTGTGTATTTACCTGTTGAGTTAATTTAATTTAATTTTAATGATTTTAATTTTTTGTAGTAATGTAATTTTAATGATTTTAATTTTGTATTGATGCAATTTTCATTATTTTTATTTTTGTTTTAAGGTTTTAATTTTAATGGTTTTAATATTGTATTGATGTAATTTTCATTCTTTATTTTTGTTTTAAGGTTTTAAGACTTAATTCAGTGATGATGGCAAAAGATTTGTCGAAACGTCTGAAGTACAAAAAATAAATGAAAAGTTTGCCGTTGTGTTGGTCCTTCTATATATATATATATATAAACAGTGTATATATATATATATATATATATATATATATATATATATATATATATATACATACACATAGTATATAAAATAAATATATATATATATATATTTATATATATATATATATATATTATATATATATATATGATACACACAGACAGTGCATGGAACAAGGAACTCTTCTGGGATAATTAAATCCACTATAGTCCGAATAAGTAATGGTAAATGACAAAAACCATAGTTTTTCTTTTTCATGATGCTAGCCCGACGTGGGCAACGGGTCACTCGCAAAGAGGTCCCATAAATATAGCTCCCCTCACCAGCTATCTCCAAAGCAGACAGGATCCAGCTTTGGGACATGGATCTAGGGTTTAAAGCAGCCTAGCCCTGCTACATTTAGAAACTCAATATAAGCAAAAGACTCGCTGCCTTCACGTCAGATTGAATACATCAAAGAAAAAGGGGTAACTATTATATTTTAGCCAAAAACCAAAACTTAAACCTCAACTGGCAGAATTGAGCGTCCACTTTTCAAGGCACATAACATGTCCGTTTCAAGATGGGAATGAACTCAGACTGGTCCCCTGAGTTTTTTATGATACACACAAACAGTGCATGGAACAAGGAACTCTTCTGGGATAATTATGGGACCTCTTTGCGAGTGACCCGTTGCCCACGTCGGGCTAGTATCATGAAAAAGAAAAACTATGGTATTTGTCATTTACCATTACTTATTCGGACTATAGTGGATTTAATTATCCCAGAAGAGTTCCTTGTTCCATGCACTGTCTGTGTGTATCATAAAAAACTCAGGGCACCATTCTGAGTTCATTCCCATATATATATATATATATATATATATACATATATATATATATGTATATAATATATATATATATATATATATTGTGTATATACTATGTATATATATATATATATATATATATATATATATATATATATATATATATATAGTATATACAGTATATATATATATATATAGTATATATACACACATAGTATATACAGTGTGTATATATATACATAATATATTAGTGATGTAGGTCACATCCGCATCCGCATCCGCGGAACATCCGCACATTTTCTCGCATCCGCATCCGCCTCCGCACTTTGGACTGCGGATGTCGTGCGGATGTGGACCGTTGAGATAAAACGTCATTAATAAGCGGAAATTATCAAATTCTACTATAATAATAGAACTAGTTCATTGTGCGCAAAAGTGATGCAAGCGACAAGACGAGAGGCTGTTCTTGTATGAAGTTACTCTCTTGCAACCTACTTAGATCCACGTTACAAAGCTAAGTTATTTTCACCTAGTACATTAGAACGAGTTAAATCATCACTTGGCAAAGCAGTTGAAGAGCTTCAATCTCTTGAATCTGTCGCTTCGCCACCTACCAAAAGAATAAAAGTTTCAGTGACAGAACCAACACCTTCAACAAGCAAATCTATCACAGAATCTCTCTCTCAGTTTCTTGAGTCAAGCAGCGATGACGAGACCTACGCGATGTCAAAAGATGTAGTAAAAATGATCGAGAGCTATCACCAAGAAAAACGCCTGGCTGCATGTGACAATCCTATTAGTTGGTGGAAAAATACGCAGAATATCTATCCATACTTGAGTAAACTTGCAAGGAAACATTTAGCACGTCCTCCAACAAGCGTACCAAGCGAGAGATTATTTAGCAGTGCTGGATTAATATATGATGAAAAGAGAAACAGACTGGCAGCAGAAAAGGCAGAAAAATTAATGTTCCTTAAGCATAACCTTCCTATAATTAAGTTTGAATATTAAACGATGAACATCTTAGTTTACTTTATTTTAATTACTCATTTATAAATATGCCTAATAAAACTTTAAACTTAATATAAATAGTTATCAAGCTAATTAAAGATCTCTTTCTATAAGGGTGGAGGTTGGGGAAAGAGGTCGGGTAACACAATTATGGTTTCTAATTGTGGCTGAAACTCAACAAAATATAACGAATTTATTTGCAGACGAATTCACTAATTGATTTCTATATTAGTTAGATGCTTGCTATTATTTTTATATGTTCCGGAAAAGTACAGCAATTATTGTACAATTAATCAATTATACTACATTATAGCTACAGCTCTCTCTATATAATAACTTATTATATACGTTAAACACAACAAATCTCGAATATATCCTAAAATAACGAAAATGTAGACATCCGCATCTGCATCCGCGGATGTTGAAATCAAACATCCTCATCCGCATCCGCATCCGCGGATGTGAAAAAAATGACATCCGCTACATCACTAATATATATATATATATATATATATATATATAATTTAGGGTGATTCAAATATGGGGGTAAAAAAATTTTTTTTATAGTTTAATGTGTTCAACCCTTTAAATGGTTCATTTCAGCATAAAAACAACTATCCTAAAATATTTTAGCAAATTTTTAATTTTTACGGGTTGCTACCAGCAATTAAAAATTGACAGAACGACTCAAATTGTCAAATTTTTCCACACCACCCAGGGGTACAGTACAAGGCGCATTGCTTTTTTTTAATGTGGAAAGCTCCCCCGTAGGTCCTACCATAACCACAAGCATGCATAATTAAACTAGCATGATATTTGAGACATTAGCTGTCCTTACTTCATCAATGTTTCTTTCTTTCTATCAGGGTAAACAGCCCTGTAGTTTTTCACTACTTGTAGCAAGAATTGTTTTTGATCTTCGTCATGTGTTAGTATTTTATTATATTCATCCATTAATTTTACTCCTCTTTCCGCTATATCATTCACGACTTTCCACTGTTTGATAGATTTCTTAGCTGAGTTATACTCTTCATCATTATGCCATTCTTTAGCATCTTTGAGTAAAAATTTTGAACTAAATTCTGTTATTGTAAAGAATCTTTGAGTATTTGATGACAAAATTTTCTAATTTCTTCGTTGGAATAAGTGCAGGATCTAGAAAAGCCCGTTCTGCAGGAAGAGTTTCTGTTGTATTTTGCAAGGCCTTTACAATTTTGTTTTTCGTTTCAGTAGGCACTTCATCATCATAAAAGGCCAAGGCTACCAGTTCTTCTGATAGGTACCAGAGGTGACCTAACAGTTTTTTAATAGCAACAAATGCAATTGTGTCATTTATTTGTTTGTAGACTACAAGATTCTGTAATAATTCCAGATCAAGACGAGGGGCGCAAGATGGCACAGGAGCTGTAAACCATGCCTTTACATATAACCGAGTAGCAAATAGACAGATGTCTTTTAGTCCTTTTTTGTCTTTTACTGAAATTTTGAACTGAGATTTGAACATAAAAATTTTTAATGAATATGTAATTTTGGCCATCCACCTAGCCCGATGAAGTCCCGCTGGATGTTTAAATTTGATTCCACCTTTTGGTTCACCTCCCAAAAAATAATTGTTAACTGCAATAGTTCTAGGTAATCGTCTCTTGGTTGGAATGTATCTAGTTGATTTGTTGCAAATATAATTATGTCATCTTTGATGTCATGAATATTTTCATAGATATCTGGATCTGATAATACTGTTTCGTAGTCCTCCTTATTAATGCTTGACCATTTTTCTCTGAACTTCTTAAAAAGGACTATATCTGGGCCAGAAGATGGTGATAAAGACTTTGAAACAACAGCTTCCAGCATAATTTCAAATATATGTGTCGACATGCCAGCCACAATAAATCGTTGTCGAATTTTTGTTCTAGAAGAATAGCTGCACCATTTCTAGGACCAGTATTGGCTGCCGTTGTATTGAAACACATGCATTTTATTTGTTCGCAGATGTCCCATTCAAGCGATGTCTGATTGCATTAAAAAGAGACGCATTTCTGTCACTCAATTTTGCAACATCAAGACTTCCTAATAATTTATCATCAAACAATTTTCTACGTTTGCCAACCTTACTTTTCCATGTTGAAGGTTGTGCAGCACAGAAACCAGATTCATCACTTTTACTCTCCTCTGATTCTGATTCTGATGATGTACTGGTGAGTATGACAGCCTCTTCATTCTTCTTTCTTTTGATCTCTTCTTCTGCTTTCCTCTTTTCATAACGTTGTTGCTTTTCTGCTGCTCATTGCTCTTTTTTAGCAACAGCCTTATCAATGGTACCCATTTTTCCATGACGTCCTTTCTCACGTTGCATTTTCAAGAATTTCTTATCATCTTCTATTTTTATAAGCTGCATAGCATTCTCATGAGCAATGTCAAATAAGTTTTCCAGTTTATCTTTCCATTTTTCTTCTTTATTATTTAAATTTTGTGATCTTTTCAATTTGTTTGCTTTGTTTTTCTTAAGCAGCTGTCATTCCTTCAGTATTCCTTGAATTTTATCTACTACATGTATTCTTTGTTTTGCTGGTATTCCTGCTTTTTTCCAAACTGCTAGCACATCATCTGCAGTAGAGCAGCATGATTCTCTAATGTCTTGCTTTTTAATATTTCTGTAGTGCATGAAGAGGGCCATCATTTCCTTCTCTGATGGTAATACGGATGTTTTTAGTACTGCAGAGGGCTGCCCAATTAGCCATACTTCAATTTCTTTTCTTGCAGAACTTCTCCCAAATGAGCAACTGGGTGATGGAGAGTTAGGCCTAGCTTCTAAAATCGATTAATTGGTATCAAAATTACGAGTTCCAAGCAACAATTAAAAGCAAGCTAGTATATAAACCATTAATTAAAAATTCTGAAATATAAACAATTAAACATAAAATCATAAGTTGTAAAAACAAACAAATTGAAAAAGAGGGAAACTTTGACGCCTGGTAGCAGATAGTAAATTTTATTTAAAATTCACCAAATTTGGCATATACTACTTTTTTGTCATAGGGAACAAAAATACAGGTTGAACAATTAAAAAAAAAAACTTTGATTTTTTTGAATCACCCTAAATTATATATATATATATATACATACACACTGTATATACTATGTGTGTATATATACATATATATATATACTGTATATACTATGTATATATATATACACACATATCTATATATATATTTATATATATATATATACACTGTATATACTGTATATATATATATATATTATATATATATATATATATATATATTATATATAAGTTATATATAATATATAATATATATACAGGGCGTCCCAAAAAAATGTATACACACTTTAAATACTTATAAAGGCAGTGTTTATTAAAATACATTTCATTTTCAAAATGTAATAGAATCTACAGACATTATTTAATTGTTTTGTCAACGCCTGTTTTCAAACTGACGTCCGTTCTGGTCCAGGCACTGCTGATAACGCGAAGCAATGGAATCGCAAACATCAAGAAACATTTCGTTTGGTATTTGTGTGCATTCTCGTTCAATGGCTGCTCTCAATTCAGCGACTGTTGCAGGTTTTATAGCGTAGACTTTGTCTTTTAAGTATCACCATAAAAAAAGTCTAGTGGTGTGAGGTCTGGTGAACGCGGAGGGTATTCTACGAAACCCCTTCGTCCAATCCACATCCACATCGTGCCAAGTACCCAATACTCCACTCTTCGGTCCGGATCATCTTCATTAATAGCATGGACTAATCTTGGAATGTAACTTTTCCATTGACAGCGCTTCAAAATGCGTTGGACAGACGATTCTGAAATTCCTACCTCACGACTCGCTTGCCGCACAGATTTTCTTGGACTTTGGTGATACGTTTCCAGTACTCTTTCTTGCTTTGTGGGGCTTGTCGATGTCCGTGGTCTTCC
Organism: Bathynomus jamesi; assembly: GCA_023014485.1. NCBI lineage: Eukaryota > Metazoa > Arthropoda > Malacostraca > Isopoda > Cirolanidae > Bathynomus > Bathynomus jamesi. The sequence goes on from JAJOZX010005603.1 coordinate 215,674, forward strand.
GGAACGCTTCTTGTGGACATTCTGAACAGTTCCATCGGCTTCAAACTTATCTCTAATTCGAGTGATGGTAAGTCGCGTTGGTGGATCTGTTTGAAACTCCCTCCTAAACTGTCTTTGCACTTCAACTGCGTTTTCACATTTCCAGTAGCATTTTAGAATGAATTTCCTTTGTTCAAAGCTTAGTCTGACTGCCATTATTAATTCTAATGGGTTTAACTTGGAAAGAAAGAAACATCAATTGAGCTATCAGCTGTTAAAGTGTGTATACATTTTTTTGGGACGCCCTGTATATATATAATATATATATATATATATATAATATATATATATATATATATATATATATATATATATATATATATATATATATATATATATATATATATATATGTAAAAATGAACCATAAATAATCCCATATTCCTATACTATCTTATTCTTCATGTAATTCTTGTATTCATTTATATAGTTCTTGTATCCATTTTAAGAAAAAGTATCCATTTTAAAAATTCATGTGTTATATGGTTCATGTATTTATATAATCCTGTATATTCTTATATATTTAACTTTATATAATGCCTATACTCATATGTATGTACGTGTGTGTATTCATTTTTACATAAGGACCAAAATCGCCCAACGCGAGTTTGGATAAAATTTTTGATTTGCTTTCTACTTTGCCAAATAATTGGTGACCTGTTGTTTTTTTAAAATCTCATAATCATTTTTTTAGATTTCGCTTAATAAGGAATCGTGCTTAAGCTTTGCAATGTTCATATTTTGTATACATTCCTTTCGTTATAAAAGATGAGATCATGTCTTGCCTAAGCATTAAAATTGTACATCTTAAACCTTAAAATTTTACTCATATGCATATTTTAGTGTAAAGATGCATAGTCCGATTTCCACTTTTAGTTAACTTGGCAGATCATGATAACATCAGATCTGAAAAGTCGCGGTTTAAGATAAAAATATGGTTTCGTCTTCAAATATTTTGTTTACTCGTTCAAGCCTTACCACAGCTAAAATTTACTTTATTTTCGAATATTGTGCAAAAATAATACAGCCTTTTTAGCATTTAATAATAATGATGTTAGCAGTTTTTGGGTATATAAACCCCTAAAAATTTCCATTGTCATTCAGAAGCTAATTCAGAGGCTGAGCACTACCTGTACATTTTAGCAGTAAATTACAGTTGAAGATAGTTTTTATCTTATCCTTCGAGCCTTGCTCTCTTCAGAAGAACTTAGTCATTAAACTTTCCGGATACGCTATAAGAAGAATCCGGAACCTTCAGCATTTTTAGTAAGTCTATCAGAGTCCTCCGAGCCACTATAGAAGAACTCGGAGAGTAATATAGAAGAAAACTACTGCAAGTCACACATCCGTTGCTGCCACCTAACTAGAACCCCCGTCGACTTCGAACCACCCGGGCCATAGACGGAGGGGTTAACAACTGGCGACCCTTTAACCAGGATCTTCACGACTCCAGGATTCTTCCAGTCTTCCAGACCCTGGAACCAGAACCAACACCCAGTTGACCGGCGTGTCACGACTTCTAGTTCGTCACATCCACCCTTGAACCGGTGCGTCACGACTCCAAGTTCTCCACGCCTAGTTTTCATCCAAGAACAAGTGGCCAGCAAGACACGTCTTCAGGACACGTCTCTAAGGATTTCGCCGTAGGAATCTTGTTAAGTACAAAACTCTTTTTTAAATAATTCTAAACATTTGAAAAGTCATATTATTAACAGTTAATATTTAATTTGAGCCAGAATTAACACAAAACACAGTGAACACTTCAGACACCAGTGATACATTTTTTTTATTGAAAACAGTATTGTCACAGAATTATTGTCACAGAATTTCACAGAATTATTGTCACAGTTATTTCACAGTTATTTTTACTATTCTAGTTAGTATAGTATAATTTTATTTAATGTACCAAACATAGTATTACCATACCTTCACGTACATTCGAGTGAAATTTTGTTTACATTTTTATTTTTGTTTGCAATCTTTTCAAATTTTCCCCTAGTTAGGCAAATTGTTGTGCATTTATTTTTAGATAGTGTAGTTAGGAAAACCCCTTAAGTGATCATTCCATAAATTAAGATCGGTCAAGCAGACCTAATTAGAACACATTAATAAGTACCTTCACATATGAGCGATTCAGACGGTGCGCTTTCTGACATCGAAAATTTACCTACACCCATTTTTCCACCTACCCCGCGCCCTTCAAACATACTCCCAAACACACAAGCCAATATGTCTCAGTCTCAAACCCCCGCCCCAGCATACATTAACTTAGGCAGACTAGTAAACCTTCCTCATACTGTTTTAATTTTTAAGGGGACCATAGATAATCGTTTTGTTGAACCACGCGTAAGACCTTGGGTTGAATCTTTAGAGCAACATTTCTTACGCGAAAATATTACCGATAATGATATAAAAATTAGGGAAGCAAAAAGATTTATCGACCCGAAAGAAGGGAATGCTCATGACACAGTCACTTACGTCCCATCAATTAGCGAAGCTACAACATGGGACGATTTTAAACAAAACTTATTAGAATTTTTTAAAGAAATAACCCTTGCACAACCCTTAGCCACGTTAGAAGCAGTCTTCCAAGCTAAATGGAAGAAAGAGGAACACGAAGATTTAAACAATTTTATTACACGTACACATAAACTTGTAGGAGAAGCCCTCCGGGCCGCAGAAAATGCATGTGGCATAACTTTCACTTCGAAACAAAGAAATCTAATAGTAGCCACAACCATTTACCAAAACCTACCCGGAGCACCTAAAAAAAAGTTTCAGGAGTTTTTAAATGTTGACAAACCTGTAAGTGTAGCCATAAACAAAACACGGGAACATTACCCCGATTTAGCAAACCAACTACCGAAAGAGTAGAGAAACCCCTACATTATATTCAACAGCAGCAGCCACAACACCAACAACAACAACCTATAAATCGAGGCCAATGCAGGGAACACCACCCCAGAAACAAGCCCCCCAAACCCAGAATACACGCCCTCCTCCACAGTGTTTTAACTGCGATAGCTTTGGGCACATGATAAGTCAATGTAATTACCCTCTTATTGCTCCCACTGTCACGAACATGGTCATCGCCGTGGCGATCGCCAAAAGTGTGCTGATAAAGCCCCTGCAGGGTATAGACCCCACTTTCAGAAACCAAACCAACCACGTTCCCAAAACGTATCCCAAAAGTCATCCAATCCCCAGAAACCAGTCCATTCCCAGCCTCAGTCGAACTACCAACCCAATAGATCACGACCACAGGGTCAACCACACTCTTACCCCATGTACAAACCTCAGTACAACCAGCAAGGTCAACTAGTTCGGTACGTAGAAGTACCCGTGGAGGAATCATTTTCCCCAGAGAACAGTTTTCAAGAACACCCTCCAGCGTATGATATTCCCGTAGAATATGACCCAGGTCCTCCCATAGAAGACCATTCGAGCCCTTTTTTAGACCCTACATTGGAGGCGGCAGTTCAACCTCCTCCCCCTAAATTACAGTAATGAACCCAGATACGCACACAAACTCCCCATCAGGATAATAGGTGCGGACCTCCTAGATTTAATAATAAATTGTAGCACCGATAACCAAGATTTAACTGCTCTCCTAGATACAGGAGCACACGCGACGTTAATTAAGAAACAATGTGTAGATGAATTACTAGAGAGTACAAATTACAAATATGAACTTAAGGCACCATCCTGCCAACTCAGAGGAGTTACGGGCACACCCATACCTACATACGGAGAAATTGAGTTATATTTAGAAGTTGGAAACGCGGTATACCCCGCGAAATGTTGTATAGTGGACACAGTCGCCACCTTTCAGACAGACATCCTACTAGGTATGGATTTTTTTAACCGGAATCAATGGGAGATTTACCCAGCCGGAAAGTTAGTAAAGTGTCGAAATAGGACACACCATCTCCGTGAGAATGACAGACAGCTTAATGCTAATAGAATTAGTCAGTTCAGATTTCCGAAAGAAATAGGAAACCCCCTCCACTTGATAGCAGTTCAAGTCAGCCGGTTGTATCCAGAGGGACAACCGCTCCAGAAATCAGACCCCAGGGTAATCAGTTCCAGTTGTTGAATCCAGTTGGATCAACACAGTCAGTTTCCAGTCAGTCAGTTTCCAGTCAGTCAGTTTCCAGTCAGTCAGTTTCCAGTCAGTCAGTTTCCAGTCAGCCAGTTTCCAGTCAGCCAGTTTCCAGTCAGCCAGTTTCCAGTCAGCCAGTTCCAGTCAGCCAGCTTCAGTTCAGCCAATAAGGCAAATTTTAGTCGCCGAACCAGAATCAGATTCACAATTTTTCATATGCCCTACCGAGCATATAACAGTAGCACCTTATGAGAAGATTTGTTTCCTAGCAAAAGTAGTTAACAGTCAAGGAAAATTATTAGAGTCAGAGCGTACTCTGATTACAGAGAAAAGTAATTTCAAAAGAGATGTTCTTATTGCCCAAGTCCTTAGTCAGAGTCAGAATTCAGCTATCCCTGTTGTTTGTTTAAACAAAGGAAAAAGTCCTATAGAATTAACTTCAAATCAGAAAATAGGAACTGTTTCCACAGTAGAAGTAGATTCAGATTTCCCCATCAGTATGATAAATCGTGTTTCCAGTTCCTTAGAGTTAAATCCTTCAGTATTAAAAGAAGAATATAAGAAATGTCTGGAGCACTCCCTTCAGGAGTCACCAGCTTTACAGGATCCCAAACTAATGGAATCACTTCTCGATTTCCTGATAAGAAATAGAGATGTGATTGCCCTAAAAGGAGATCCTCTGGGCCGAACTAATTTGGTCCCTTTTGAAATCAAGTTGGAACCCAATTCCAAACCCATTTTCATTCCTCCCTATCGGGTTCCACATTCCCAATTAGTCACTATTGAGGAACACATCAAGGACATGTTGGAGCAGGATGTCATTCAGCCTTCAGCTAGTCCCTGGTCCGCTCCTATGATTCTCGTCTCCAAAAAGGACGGAACATCTCGCCCTTGTATAGATTTTAGACGCCTGAACAACATTACCATCCCAGACCGTTTCCCGATTCCAAACATGCAGGAAACAATTCTGAACGTAGGGAAAGCGAACTTCTTTTCATCCCTCGATTTAGCATCGGGTTATTGGCAAATGGAGGTCAGTCCCGAATCTCGGGCATTGACTGCTTTCTCCACTAACCGAGGCCATTACGAATTCCAGGTTTTACCTTTCGGAGTCCGAAATGGGCCTGCTAATTTCTCTAGGTTGATGAATATAGTCCTTTCCGACCTATTAGGTGTCGAAGCTCTCGTTTATCTTGACGATATTATCGTCTACAGTTCGGACATAAAAACACACTTTCAACGCCTTCAGAATGTGCTATCACACTTGAGAAAAGCACACCTTAAACTGAAGCTTGCAAAGTGCAATTTTTTACAAGAATCCCTGGTATACCTAGGATTCCTACTCTCGTCCACAGGAATTAAACCTGATCCAGCCAAACTCGAAGCCCTGGAAAGGTACCCTGTACCCAAGACCATCGACGACGCCCGTGCATTTATTGGTTTTGTCGGATTCTATCGGAACTTTATCCCCCAATTTTCGAATATTGCTAAACCCATTACTAATTTGTTCCAGAAAAATTCGAAATTTAACTGGGAATCCGATCACCAACATGCCTTTGAAACTTTAATTAATAAACTAACCTGTCATCCCATTTTACAATATCCTGATTACACAAGACCCTTCATCATAGCCACAGATGCTTCCTCCTATGGACTAGGAGCCGTCCTGTTACAGGACGTAGACGGTGTGGAATTACCCATTGCTTATGCCAGTCAACTTCTCTCTGCACCTCAACGGAATTATTCCACTACGGACCGAGAGGCCCTAGCGGTATATTGGGCTTTGAAAAAATTCCGAAATATCGTCTATGGCTACGATGTAACCATCAAGACTGATCATAAGCCACTCACGTACCTCTTCAAGGACAAGCTACTTGAAGGACGATTGAGTAGATGGGCTCTGTTGATTCAGGACTTTGCAGCGAAAATCGTATACAAACCGGGAAAACTGCAAGTTATTCCAGACGGATTGTCGAGACTCAAGCCCGACGCCCAAGTGAATAAAATAGGAATTCTTCCTGTGTTCGACTACGAGTGTCTGCAATACTCCCAACAACAGGACCAACACACACCAGAACCTTCGGGCGCGCCTGGAACAAAAGGAACCATCGAAGGTAAAAGAACAGTACAACCTCAAAGATGGGCTCGTACATTTCAGGAACGAAGATGGAAACGACCTCGTGGAGATACCAAAGGATCTCGTCGATATAGCCATTGGACTTTGTCACGACTCACCTTTGTATGGACACATGGGGCCGGATCGCACCATCAAGAGTCTTTTGGAGCGATACCACTTTCCCGAGATGAACAAAAGGTACAAGAATACATCGCCGAATGTCCGTCGTGTTTAAAGCATAAGGGCAACGTACCATCCACAGCTCCGATGCATAAATATCCAGTATGCCAAAGGCCCTGGCAAAGAACTGGAATGGATATACTGGGACCATTTCCCAAAACATCAAAGGGAAATCAGTACATCATTGTGTTTACGGACCACTTCTCGCGTTACAGCGAAGTAGCCGCCATTCCAGACCAGACCTCGGAAACTGTGGCAAGAGCCCTAGTGGAACGCGTCATCCAAAATCATACCACTCCTTCCATCCTAATCTCGGATAACGCCCTTAGTTTCACTTCCAAACTGTTCGAGTCACTCTGTAACATGTGTAAAATTAAAAATACACACATTGTGGCATACCATCCGCAGGCAAACGGCTTAGTGGAAAGGCACAATCGAAAGATCTTGGAAGCCCTGCGCCACGTTGTCGATGCATCCTCCCGTACATGGGATGATTCCCTTCCCATGGTACAAACAGCCATCAACAATGGCTATAATGTGTCCATCGGGGACACCCCTCATTTCGTTCTCTATCACTACGACAAGCGTCTACCTTTTGATTTGCCCGACCAAACCGACCCGGCAGTTCTAACATCTTCCGAAATGGCAGAAGCAAATCAGCAACTAGCTGAACGATCTTTCAAGATTTTTGACATAATCCGCTATGCCCTCGACCAACGAAACCAACAGATGGAGCAAGAGCAACATAGGCGTCATCCCCGTCAACGGACTATAATCGTCGGTATGCGATGTTATCTGAAGAGCGTGAAACCGCCAGGTGCTCATCGCAAATTATACCCAAAATGGGATGGCCCATATAGGATTATGAAAAACCTCGGAAAAAATCGTTATGAAATCCTCGACCTCCGGGATCATTCCAAACTAAAGATCATTCACGCTGACAATTTGAAGATAGCTTCCGAACAACACCTTCCCAAAAAACAGCTGCCAGGCGTTCGAGCCGCCTATCCTTCAAAAGGTCAAGATATTAACAAATCGGGCAGGGATCAAAAAACTGAAGTGGTCACCGCGGGAACCGCTACCATGACGAAGATTGGTACCTCGTAATACCACCATTACTCGAGGCAATCTCTGAACAAGAGGAGGCCCCAGAGCCAAGCGTCCCATCGGACCCAGACCCTGGAGAAACCCCTTCGAGAGGATCACTCAGTGGAACTCCACCATCTCCTCCAACTCCACCATCTCCTCTGTCACCACCCTCGCCGATTGATGATCGACGCACGGACCCTACATACCGCCCGCAAATGCATCACCCACGTGAACTAGAACCTTCACATAAGAAACGAACCCGCTCAGAATCCGAGCTCAACGGTCGACCCCCATTGCCACCAAAACGAGGCCGACCCCTTCGCCCACAAACACAAGTATCCACACAAGTATCCACACAACTACCCCCAGCTCCGTATAACTTAAGGCGTAGAAATGAATAAAATTGTCCCCCTTATAATTTTCCAAATTATTTACTCTTGTAGACCTAGCATTAAAATTTCTACCGGAGTTGTTATAGAAAAACTTGCAGAAGGTAAATTTTTGAAAGGGCACGCAGACCTTTATATAAATTTGCAACCCCCTGCTAGAATTAAAATCAATCTCCTTCAGATACAAACCCAATTAAAAACGTTTGAAAGTAAAGTCCAGAATTCTTTCCAAGGAAAAGATCAGATTAGTCGCGTTCTGTTAGAAAATACCCTCGAAAATATTCAAACTACAGCACGCGCCCTATCAGAAATATTAGCCTTACCATGGATACAAACTGAAACTAAAAATTCAGAAAACTTTAACCAAAGAAGTAAAAGGGGACTGATAGATATAGGAGGGAAACTGTTCAAAGGTTTATTCGGATTAGCAACCGAAGAAGATATTAAAAGAATTGAACTTAAATTGAATCTCTTCGCGCGAAATCGACAATATAATGGACACATGTTAGAACAAACTATTAGGTCATTACACGAAAACAATCGCTTCCTCCTCCCTTTCGGACAGATTCACATACCTTGAATCCATGTTAGCTCAATACAAAGAACACAAAAGATATCTAGAATTAATAGAGATAATGAACCTACAAGTAACCCTAATCGATAAATACTTACAACGAATAACTACGATTCATTCCAAGGTTTTGCGTGCAACCCAGCTAGCCCATGGAAAAATCACTCTTTCCACCCTAATACCATGGGAAATACTTCAGTCCTTGATTCACACCGCCCAGTCACAATTAAAATTATCACCCATATTCCCACTCAACCACACTAATTACCCTCAATTTCTAGAATACACCTGGACTGTACATGGACCACGCCCCTACACATACCTCATAATTATACCATTTTTCGATGTCCTCACTTATGACGTATATAAATTTCACCCTTTCCCAACACCCTACCAAAATAACTCTAATGTCTATCGATTGTATTTACCCACCGTACCACCTTACCTTTTCCTCACCAAAGATCTATCAGCTTATTCTATGATGTCAGATAGCGACGTCCGGCATTGCCGATTCCCGCAACCAAATAAACAACTCGTCTGCCCTCCACTCAAACCAGTTATTCTTCCAACTACTAGGTCTTGCTTTATCGATTTAATTCGTGACCGGCATGCCCCCGTATGTTCATTTAAAAAATTTCATTCCCCTAAAACCATCCAACTACGAATTGGACCAGACATCTGGGTTTCCTTCGCGAACAGGACTGCCGCTACTCTCGAGTGTCCATCGAATTATTCCCTCATTACAATCCCTATGGTTATTCGGCTACCAATTGGTTGCTCCTTGCGTTCAAAAGCCCTCCAAATATACAACCCGTATAAGGTTACCCTTAATAACTCATACCCATTCCCGTCGCAAATTAAATTTAAACCCGTCATAGAGATCTTAAATCTCTCCATAAAACCTGTAACCATCCTACCCGAACTACATGCCCCTGAATGGAATGATCAATTGAGCCGGTTTAAAATTTCGGATGATAACCAAAACAACCTCTTACAAATACTACAACCGGTAACCATTTTCTCAACATCTGCCGTTAGTATCATTATTGTATGTGCTATTATCCTCGGTATATTTGTGGTGAAAAGATCATTCTGGGAACAAAGAAAACCAAGTGACACGGAACATGAAACTATTTATGCACGACCAAGAGTGCGTACCCAGACCACGTGAACTAGACTTAACCACCCGACTTATGTTGTATATATAAATCTGTATTATAAAACCAATAGTTATCATCTAGTTAGCATTAGTTAGGATGTTACATTATTATATTAATATCATTCTAGAGGGAAGAGCCCTGTAAAAATGAACCATAAATAATTCCCATATTCCTATACTATCTTATTCTTCATGTAATTCTTGTATTCATTTATATAGTTCTTGTATCCATTTAAGAAAAAGTATCCATTTTAAAAATTCATGTGTTATATGGTTCATGTATTTATATAATCCTGTATATTCTTATATATTTAACTTTATATAATGCCTATACTCATATGTATGTACGTGTGTGTATTCATTTTTACATAAGGACCAAAATCGCCCAACGCGAGTTTGGATAAAATTTTTGATTTGCTTTCTACTTTGCTAAATAATTGGTGACCTGTTGTTTTTTTAAAATCTCATAATCATTTTTTTAGATTTCGCTTAATAAGGAATCGTGCTTAAGCTTTGCAATGTTCATATTTTGTATACATTCCTTTCGTTATAAAAGATGAGATCATGTCTTGCCTAAGCATTAAAATTGTACATCTTAAACCTTAAAATTTTACTCATATGCATATTTTAGTGTAAAGATGCATAGTCCGATTTCCACTTTTAGTTAACTTGGCAGATCATGATAACATCAGATCTGAAAAGTCGCGGTTTAAGATAAAAATATGGTTTCGTCTTCAAATATTTTGTTTACTCGTTCAAGCCTTACCACAGCTAAAAATTTACTTTATTTTCGAATATTGTGCAAAAATAATACAGCCTTTTTAGCATTTAATAATAATGATGTTAGCAGTTTTTGGGTATATAAACCCACTAAAAATTCCATTGTCATTCAGAAGCTAATTCAGAGGCTGAGCACTACCTGTACATTTTAGCAGTAAATTTACAGTTGAAGATAGTTTTTATCTTATCCTTCGAGCCTTGCTCTCTTCAGAAGAACTTAGTCATTAAACTTTCCGGATACGCTATAAGAAGAATCCGGAACCTTCAGCATTTTTAGTAAGTCTATCAGAGTCCTCCGAGCCACTATAGAAGAACTCGGAGAGTAATATAGAAGAAAACTACTGCAAGTCACACATCCGTTGCTGCCACCTAACTAGAACCCCCGTCGACTTCGAACCACCCCGGGCCATAGACGGAGGGGTTAACAATATATATATATTATATATATATATATATATATATATATATATATATATATATATATATATATATATATATTATATATATATATATATATATATATATTACATATATTTTATATATATATACAGGGCGTCCCAAAAAATGTATACACACTTTAACAGCTGATAGCTCAATTGATGTTTCTTTCTTTCCAAGTTAAACCCATTAGAATTAATAATGGCAGTCAGACTAAGCTTTGAACAAAGGAATTCATTCTAAAATGCTACTGGAAGTGTGAAAACGCAGTTGAAGTGCAAAGACAGTTTAGGAGGAGTTTCAAACAGATCCACCAACGCGACTTACCATCACTCGAATTAGAGATAATTTGAAGCCGATGAACTGTTCAGAATGTCCACAAGAAGCGTTCCGGAAGACCACGGACATCGACAAGCCCACAAAGCAAGAAAGAGTACTGGAAACGTATCACCAAAGTCAAGAAAATCTGTGCGGCAGCGAGTCGTGAGGTAGGAATTTCAGAATCGTCTGTCCAACGCATTTTGAAGCGCTGTCAATGGAAAAGTTACATTCCAAGATTAGTCCATGCTATTAATGAAGATGATCCGGACCGAAGAGTGGAGTATTGCGAGTGGTACTTGGCACGATGTGGATGTGGATTGGACGAAGGGTTTCGTAGAATACCCTCCGCGTTCACCAGACCTCACACCACTAGACTTTTTTTTATGGGGATACTTAAAAGACAAAATCTACGCTATAAAACCTGCACAGTCGCTGAATTGAGAGCAGCCATTGAACGGAATGCACACAAATACCAAACGAAATGTTTCTTGATGTTTGCGATTCCATTGCTTCGCGTTTATCAGCAGTGCCTGGACCAGAACGGACGTCAGGTTGAAAACAGGCGTTGACAAAACAATTAAAATAATGTCTGTAGATTCTATTACATTTTGAAAATGAAATGTATTTTAATAAACACTGCCTTTATATTATTTAAATGTGTGTATACATTTTTTTGGGACGCCCTGTATTTATATTATATATATACACATATACAAATATTATATATATATTTTATATATATATATATAATATATATATATATATATATATATATATATATATATATTACATATATTTTATATATATATTATATATATATTATATATATATATACACGTATACATATATATTATATATATATATATATATTCCTTTGGATGTATTTTTTGATGTATGTAGATTTCTTCTACTATCATCATTTTGTATTGTATATTTATCTCATATATTTCGAGTAAGAGTATGTTAAATAATTGATTCCATGTTAAATAACTCAATTAAATAAACAGAATGACGCAGTTGCTTTATTATTCAGAGTATATGATATTATTTGATTTAATTATTCTTCGTTTAAAATTAATGACTTCACACAAATTATTAATATATATATATATATATATATATATATATATATATATATATATATTATATACTTCTATTCTAAGCCGATTGGGGCTGTCAAGAACTTCATTATCCGGAGAACATCTCTCCGTTAAATATATAGAAATTAAATAAATAGCGCAATCTGGCGACTATTGTTATGGATTGCCTGAGGCAAATATATATACAGTATATATATATATATTACCTTGTAAACAAGATATTTAAGTCTTCTAAGCCAACTGGCTGCTTAAGCCTTCTAAGCCAGATTATGCCATCTGGCTGATTACACCTTCTAAACCAAGTGCGAAGGTCAAGAGCTTTATTATGCGTCAGGTTATGCCAGCAAAAAGACCTTCTCCTCTCTCTTACCTTCCTAAGTTAGGTTTGGGTGGGCTGTAAACCTCCTTTCCCCCTTCATGCAGCTTTCTGGGCTAAACCCCTCCTCCTTGCTTGCGTACCCTCCCCCCCATTTTTTTTGGCTGTCAACCCAGGTGCCAACTTCTCCACCCCTTGCAACATTTGATCAACATTGCAATTGATTTGCACTCGAACATTGTGCGATCATACTACTGATCTCTCGTAGCCAATTTGTAACAGATGCCCCGTAATTGTAGATGAACTGTGGGTTCGTGCCAAAAAGTTCCCGCTCTGCCATGTTGTGTTCCAGCAGGTGCCGAGATGTCCGCTCCTGCCCAAGCTTTCAAGCGTTAACCACATTTGTCCTCACATTTTCAGTGGGGTTTAGGTCACACCTCTTGGTAGGCCAGTTTAACAGCTCGACCGACATCTCGTTGTTCCTGAAACCACCGTCTGATGATCCTGGCAGTATGAACAGGGCAATTATTCTGCAATATATATGTTATCCCTCCGTCTATGGCCTTGGGTGGTTCGAGGTTGACGGGGGTTCTGCTTAGGTGGCAGCAACGGATTTTCTCACTCTGTGGTAGCTGGTACTGCGTAGGAAATCGCAGTAGTTCCTTTTATACAACACTCTGATTTCTTCTTGAAGTGGGTCCGAGGATTCCGTGAAAACTTACTAAATTATCTGAAGGTTCCCCGATTCTTTTTGTTGCGTATCGGGAAATTGTTTTATTCTATTTTAAAACTAAGTTCTCTGGAGAAAGCAGGGCTCAAAGGAGAAGACAGAGATTCTCTAACTGAATTTTACTGCTTCTAAAATATTTCGAGTAATGCTTTAGCCTCTAGGTAAGATCAGAGTATTCAGAATGATAATTTGAAAACTTACAAGATTTCATATACTAATAATTTGGTGACATCATTATCAGTTAATGTTGACCTGTTTTGTTTTTTATTTTCAATAAGCTGATTTTTTTTTTTTTTTTTTTGCAAAATATTTGAAGCTAAAGGTAAATTTGACTGGAACAGCATAGTGGCAGATAAGCAAGATATTTGAATATGAAGTCATATTTTCCTTTTGAACAGCATATTGACAGATCTGATGTTATCATGATTTTCCGGGTTAATTAAAAATGGAAATTGAAATATGTATTTTATCATGAATTAAAACTAAATATGCATATCAGCCATAATTAAATGCTTAAAATTTAGAGTTTTGGCAAGTTAGTTATGACTTCATCTTTTACAACTAAGCGAGAATGTATAAAAAAAATTAACATTGCAGAATTTAACACGATTACATGATTAAGTTTAATCTAAAAAATTATTAGGTTATTTAAAAAAAAATAACTCATCAATTACTTAGCAAAAATAAAATAGAAAGAAAATTGATATTTTTCCAAACTTGCATTTTATATACAGTTAGAGTGTCACACGAGTTTGGACTTTAATGCAAAAATGAATGTTAGAATTATTCATTTTTACATATATATTAATATATATTATTTAATATTTTTCGTGGCTGGGTTCAAATCACAATTTAAAATTAGATGCTATTCGAATCGTCATCTGATACGCCGAATTACAGTATCCTTCAAATTTTTGGATCACTCGTAATTGAATACTTTTTGTCATATCGTGATTCGATATTAACTCTTAAAAATAAGTATTGTATTTCTCTACATTATGAGAGTTAATTTCAGCTATTGTGCGATTCCATGTAGACTGCTTGATCTCGTAATATCGTCGTTTTTGGTGTAGCGAAAAGAGAGGGGGAGGACGAGAGGGGGAGATGGCGAGAAGGAGAGTAAAGGACTACGTTGTTACCACATCTCTGAGAGGGTGGAACGGAGTTATTGCAGGCGACTGTACATATGTACAGAGTTTTTTTACGACATTCTATTACACACCATTTAAAACTAAAATTATACTCTAGCTAAACAGCTTCCCTGAAAATGAGAGTGTATATTCGGAGGTTTTAATTCTCAAGAGTTCTCATCAAGCCTCCCATCATCTGAGAACCACAAGTGCTCTGAAACTAGACCAGACGAATGCCTCTTGCTACATTTATTGACAACGGGAATATTACTACTACTACTACTACTATATCCTGACTAACCCTCACTCAAACAGCTCCCTTTTAATAATGAAACAAAAAAGGAGGGAGAAAAAGAAAGGGATGGAGGTATGACGTCCCAAAATAATTTAATTAGCTATTCCGAGGTTCTGATTCCCGACGATTCCCATCTATTAGAAACACGTAAATAAAAATATAAAAAAGGCTATCATTTGAGAACTCCCATTACTCTGATACCAGACCTGACCAGCGCCTCGTACTACATTTACGATCAAAACGGAACATCACCATCCCCAACTCCACCCCAACTTATTCGGAGGTTTTAACTCGCAAACGTTCTCACAGTGACAACACACAGAATATCTTGCAAGAATACACTTTGATGTAGAGATATATCTTCACTAGAGTAAATGGATACCAGTCCATCTTCTAAGATCTTTGCATATTTGGCTGAATTAACAAGTTCCTGTGCAGAAAACCAGCTCTGTTCGTTCATTGGCCCAAATTGCACCCCACATTACAGAAAATCCCACATATTTTACCTTAGTTTGCTGATGCCTCAGAGAAAATTCTTGAGATGGAACGTCTCCATACCCTCACACTCCCACTATAAATAAAGCAAACCAAGTCTCATCAGAGAAGATTACGTTGTTCCAAAAGGCAGACTCACGTTTGACCATCAATGCTGCCCACTGCTTTCGACGGTCAATGTTGTGAGGGACGAGCATGGGCTTCCTTCTAGCTGCTCTGCATCAGTAGCCTATGTCGTGAAGATATCATCTGATGGTCTTAGAATTATCCTTAATTTGAGCAACCAATTTAGCAGTGGTCTGGCGAGGGTTCATTTCTGCATCTTTTGACGGCGAGAAGCGTTCTTTCAGATGAACTTGAACGGCCAGAACGGTCAACAGTTGTTGTCTTCTAGTATTCATGAATTACACAATGACTGTTAATTGTTGATAAAGTAATGCAAAGCTTCACAAAGTTCAATAATTCAACCTCTTGTGATATTTGTCAGTTCCCAGCAACCCCTGCCTGGTGGCATTGTGAAATACATATTCCTTTATCTTTTTTACCTCACCTAAGCAACTTGGTCCCAGCAGATTATATTATTTTTTTTAACGAGTTTAAGGCCAATCATCATGGTGTTTATTTAATTTTGTCAACACTCTGTATATACGTTATATGAAAATATAAACGCATAACCCCTTTATTTTTGCATCAGCAGAATTTAACCCAACCAGGATTTGAACCCTAGTCTTTTGACTCAGAGAGGCAGGCACTCATCACTCGGCTACGACAGGATAAAACAGAAGAGCTTTATGTTGCTAAACCCCCTGCACTCGAGCCAACGGACAAAGCAAAAGAGTTACTTGTGTACTTTGGGTGATTAAATGACACCAGGATGTTGTTAATTTATATCCTGTCGTAGCTGAATAGCCACTGCCTGCGTCTCCAGGTCACAGGGTACGGGTTCGAATTCAAATCCTGGTAGGGGATAATTTATATATATATAACTGTGTAGCCAAGTAAAGTGATATATAATTAAAGTAAATGTCGTGATTCTACTTTAATATAGATCTTATGTAAATTTACCTCTATGTAGAAGGTATTTTCGTCACATTAATTTGTCTATGAATAAAGAATAAAATGATTTGCTGAGAAGCGCCAAATCAATCGCATGGAAATTCATATCAGTGGTTTATTGTCGCCTTTTGAATCCACATTTACTGCAACGACAACTATCCTGACTAAAGAATTTCACAAATGATCAGAGTTGTTTTCATTCAAAATTTTATAACTCACAAAATTTAATGCTGAAAGAATTAATTTATTATGATATTGCTATGAAAGAATATATATATATATAATAGGTCATATATATATATATATATATATATATATATGGTGGAGCAAAAATATGAATTTTAGAATATCAATTTGGAATACCTAGGAAAAGCTGTAAATGACGCTAATTTAAATGTCCACCAAATTTGAACTAGCTGCTGTTTCAGTAAGAGGCTCCCCAGTTACCTTGAAAAACCGTTACATTTTGAGCCTCAGTCACTCAGTCTTCCTAAAGTGCAGGCAGTGACGAGATGTGTTTCAGTTTAGCTTAGCCTATTAGTATAACTACTTAACCGTTTTAGCATGCATAACTATTTATTTCCTGTAATTCTCTGATTTAATTACATTAATTCTATTTTTTCAGAAATATTAAAATGGATAAAAAAGTAAAGACAAGGTAGTGTAGTATATGCCCAGTTTTTGGCGCTGCTAAAGAACTAAATAGCAATAGGCTTCCAACCTATGAAGAAATGTTTAGACATTATGGGTAAGAGCTGACATAAAGTTCACTAATAATAACAAAGATCCTGCAGTGTCTGACGTATCAGAAACAGTCGCTTTAGATATTGAAAATATTTGGGTAAAGGCCTCAACTCCACCAGTTTCTCACAAAAGAGTTTTACAGCTTATTCGCTCCTATCATAATAAATATATGGTGTTCATAAAGCCATACAAAGGAAGAAAAGGAAACCCAAATTATCAAAACAAATTACAGTTGTTCAGAGAAAAAGCTAAAAATTTATTTGATATTGCTAGCTGCAAATGTGAGTTTGATTCATGTCACTGTGATAAAACTAAAAAGGTTCCTCGCATTGAGCAAAAATTTCTCACCGATCAAAGAGGGGATAGAAAGATGGCAATTGGGAACATAGATAAAATAACAACTGAAAAACTTAAAAAGAATATGAAACGAAAAGAAGTGGAACTTTCTCGAATTAGCAAAAGCATTTCAACTAATAATGATGCTGTAGGCCTAGGCCTTGATTCTTCTGATTCGGAGGGTGACATTTCAGCTTGCTCAGGGAAAGAATCAAACCCGACCCAAACAAGAGCTGTTGGTGATGCTAGACCGTCTAACTCGCATCAATAAATGAGAGTTAATTTAGGAAGTGTTGCACAAGTTTGTGATAGATACGGCATATCTAACCGGGCAGGTGCATCTTTGGCATCTGCTGCCCTGCAAGATGTTGGTCTAACAGGAAATGAGGATACCTCCCTCGTAATTACCAGGAGTAAAATTAGAAGAGAAAGGACGAAAATACAGGGTAAAATGCAACAAGAAGATAATGAGGAACACTTAAAAGCTCTATATTTTGATGGAAGAAAAAATAAAACTAAATGTCATATCAAGCAAGGGTCTTGCTATGTTGGTCATAATACTGCACCTGTCTCTAGTACTGCTCATGTTATTAAAGATTCGTTAATTCAGTTTTTATCAGAAAATGTTCAAAACATTGATGAACTGGTGCCTATTGGATGTGATGGAACTCCTGTAAACACAGGAAGGCATAATGGAATTATTAGCCTCTTAGAATTGGCATTTGGTAGACCTTTGCAGTGGCTAATATGTCAATTGCACACTAACGAATTTCCACTTCGCCACTTGTTATATCACATGATGGGAGCACAACAGGACCTGATACCTTCTCTGGTACAATTGGGAAAACACTCAAAAATTGTGAACAACTTCCAGTTGCAGGGTTTGATAAAATTGAAGCTGATATACCATCCATAGCAAATGAAGACTTAAGTACGGACCAGAAGTATTTGCTTGAAATCTGTAAAGCTGTGTGCTCAAGTAAATGATCTTAGGATTTGTCTGCAAAAAATCCAGGAACTTTATCTCATGCAAGGTGGATAACTACAACAAATCGAATTCTACGCTTATACATTGCTAAAGATAAACCATCAGAGAACCTTCGTGCATTAGCGACATTTGTAATGAAAGTTTATGCTCCAATGTGGTTTACCATTAAGTCAAAATCTTCATGCACAGAAGGAGGAAGACATGTCTGGGAAACCAGTTCAAGATCAAGATACCTTCAACTTGAGCTGAGAAACGTTGTGGATTCTTCAATACAACGCAACGCTTATTTTGCTCACCCAGCAAACCTATTGCTCTCCAAGATCACCGATGATCAGGAGCACATCAGAGAGCTGGCAATTCGAAGAATTATGCTTGCAAGAAGCAAAACACAAAAAAAAAATCCAAAAGTTTACAATACCAAGGCTGAACTTTGGAGCAAAAGAATACATTGATCTTATTAACTGGAAAGAAGAAGGGCGATTAAAGCCTCCGCTTTTGCAGCAATTAACGGAGAAGGAATTGAGAGAGCTAGCTTCCAAACAGTCAGATTTTGGAGGCATACTTGGGATGCCATGTCACACACAGGCCGTAGAAAGATGTATTAAGCTAGTAACAGAAGCAGCAGCTACAGTTTGTGAAAAAGACCGAAAGGATGGATTCATTCGAGTGAGATTGGAATCAAGAAACATAATGCCATTTTTCAATACTAAATCACAACATAGTTCGATAAGCAGGAAAAGGAATAAGACTTAGACAAAAGTCCATAATAAGGATGGGTGGTTGGAATGAGCTAGGCTGGAACTCGATGTGCAGCTACCTCCACGTGGTGAGTTCTGTGTACTTTGTTTATATATATATACATACAGGGTGTCCGAGAATTATCTGTAAAATTTTTGGCTGTTATTAAAAGTCAACCATGAAGTGTACAAATTCCAGTGTTGTCCCATTTTACAGAGAATCTCATTAAGTTTTTTCTGATATCAAGTTTTGACCAGTTTTTTAGAAATTCCAGTGTGTCCGAACATTATCTGTACAATTTCATCTTTTAAATAAAATTCTTGATAACGCACGTAAAATTCTTAAACAAGATTATTTAGAATCTGTTTTTTCAAAAGTTTCTTTTATTAAAGTAATCGACATCAATTCGCTCAATAGCAGCTGTGATTCTTGCTTTTAAATCATCAATGTCTGTCACCCGCGTACATTTCTAAAAAACTTGTCAAAACGTGGTATCAGAAAAAACGTAATGAGATTCTCTGTAAAATGGGACAACACTGGAATTTCTACACTTCATGGTTGACTTTTAATAACAGCCAAAAATTGTACAGATAATTCTCGGACACCCTATATATATATATATATATACTAGCAGAGATACCCGGCGTTGCCCGGGATGTAAGGGTGTGTCAAAATAAGGTAAAAAGATGAACAAAACTAAATGAACACATAAACACAAAGTTTTGGTAATTGTTTTTATTCCTTGAAAACATCAGACATTTTGTAACACTTCAGTGTAAACAATGTTACGTGTTTTTCCATTGGGTGTCAAAACATAAAGATTGCGAGGTGTTCCAACTTTTTTGGGCCATTGTCACCCATAGCAAAAGTCACACTCAAATGTCGAAATGCAAAAACTTATTCCTTAAACTTATATTTTAAAAAGTTCTCGAAAATAATGATTTTAAGCTTTTTTTTTGTCAAAATGCAAAAACTTATTCCTTAACCTTATATTTTAAAAAGTTTTCGAAAATAATGATTTTAAGCTTTTTTGTGTTAAAATGAAAAAACATTCCTTAACCTTATTTCAAAAAGTTCTCGAAAATTTTGAAACTTTTATGCACACCATTAGATTCCACTTAAATCCCGTGACTTTATGCCGTCATTCAAAACTAAACAAGATTTTAATGTATCATTTACTAAATAAAACTGTCTAGTCTACCTACCTACTGTACCTACCTACTGTACCTAACTACCTACCTACCTACCTACTGTCTAGTCTACCTACCTACTGTACCTACCTACTGTACCTACCTACTTACTGTCTAGTCTACCTACCTACTGTACCTACCTACTGTACCTACCTACCTACCTACCTACTCTACCTACCTACTGTACCTACCTACCTACCTACTGTACCTACCTACTGTACCTACCTACCTCCTGTACCTACCTACCTACTGTACCTACTGTACCTACCTACTGTGCACACCATTAGATTCCCCGTGAAAAGTTATATCTGATTCACTACCTTAAACACTATTTGGTGCAGCCATATTCATTTCAATAGAGAACAAACAAACAGACAAACAGACAAACAAACTTCCTCTTTTATATATATATATATATAGATAGATATAGATATAGATATAGATATATATATATATATATATATATATACACACACACACACAAAAAGTAGCGGAATGCTGCCAGAAATGTTCAAATTAGGAGGCGATTTTTTGCCCTCGCTGGGGACCCTGAACAATTTATTCAAGAGACATCAAATTTTGAGTGAACATTGACAGTAGCCCGTTGACAACTTTTGCAGGTATTCCAATTCGATATTTAAAAAAAATGTTTTGGTCCATTTTCACTCCACCCTATATATATATATTATATATATATATATATATATTGTATATAAATATATATATATATATATATGTTACATTATCTTTCTTCATTTCCAGTTTACTTTATTTCGTTAAAACCATATAAAGCCTGAAACTATAAAAACTTGAGGTCGCTTCACGACCGCTCCACTATAGAGACAAGAAATTATTTAATTTTTCTTAATTAACGTACTTCGTGTACGTAGATGCGAGTTTAAGCAGAAAAAGGATTGGCTCTCCCGGATGCGCCAGGCTAAATTAAGGGTTTCAAATATTTTCATGACCATACATCCTGCATTTAGTAATTCTCGTGACTATATATCATGCATGTGGGATTTCCTTTCAAACGGAATTCACATGCGAGTTGACGCAAAGGCACCTCGTGCTGGTGACGTCATATGTATTCACTCGTCCCACGCTCTTTGTACGAATGATGTTGGTTTCGGTTCTCTAATATATAAGGAGGCGCTTCACGCCCTTAACTCAGACTTCTGCACTCGGCGTTCAACGCGGAATCTCCGGATCGGATCTGGTCGCCCTATCCATTATTACTTCCCTTCAAGAAAAGCAAACAGACGACATTCGATTAAGCAACTCAGATTAAGCCTCGTGGTAAGAAAGGCAGGAATTGCTTATAAGAGGTCTTGGATAAAATCTTACTAAGTCTAATAAACAACTCTGATTTAAAGTCGAAAAAAAAACGACTTGACTTCCACTTAATTTTATTTCGAATATTAAAGCAATCTGACTGAAGCACATTAAGCGAAAAACGTTGCCAGATATTTTCTTGTCCTCCCGAACTCGCATAATCGCACTCAGCCTCGAGTGCCTGAAGAATAATACATTGAGAAAATTTTCAGGTCAACTTCGCCGGGAGTCTTTTACTGTTACACGGGAAGGAACCCAAATCTCTCTCTCCTCTCTCTCTCTCTCTCTCTCTCTCTCTCTCTCTCTCTCTATATATATATATATATATATATAGATATATATATATATATATATATATATATATATATATATATATATATATATATATATACTCTATACATATATATATATATATAACACTGGGCAACACGTATTTTATTGAATGATATCTGACACTTGATTCTAGGTAATTTGGGTGCGCTGAATACGAATTTCAACTCGGTTTGGCTCTATCAGGTCCTGATTCTTGTCGACAGCCTATGTGCCATTTTCCAGATTTTTCAAATTAGGACTAAAAAATTAAGTCATGTGTTAAATTTTTTTTTCAAGTTTCATGAATACAAGCAGTTCAAACTACAGTAAAATTACATTATAACGATAGAAATGACTTAAAATAAAAAAACAAACAGATATGAAGCTTTCACTGTGGCAAAAACTTTCTTTTGTAAGACTTTCTAGCGTATTTGCTTGTTGATGGCAGGTCTCTTTCAAGCACCAGCAGTAATCAGCCATCATGTGGGAATCCCAGCGGCCTTGGTACCGTTCCTCCATAATTTTGATATCTTGGTGGAATCTCTCCCCTTGTTCGTCACTTACATCACCTAAATTACTTGGAAATTGGTCAAGATGGCTATTCAAAAAATGCATTTTTTGCTCATATTGCAACCTAACTCTTTGTAGTCCCTTAAAAGTTTTTTTACGATTTCTTCGTAGTTATCTGCCCTATAATTGCCTAAAAAGTTTTCTATCAAGTCCACGAATGAGAACCAGCCATTTTTTTCGCGTTCATTCATGACATTAGGAAAATTGCTGTCTTTAATTATTGTTCTTATTTGTGGACCGTCGAAAATTCCCGCCTTGATTTTTTCATAACTTAAACTTGGAAATTTTGAAGTTATGTATTTGAAACACTCGCCGTTCGTATCTAAAGCTTTTACATATTGTTTAATGAGGCCTAGTTTTATATGCAGAGGAGGAAATATGATTTTATCTCTGCTCACTAAAGGTGGATTAATTACGTTTTTTTTCTCCGACAGTAAGTGATGTTCGTGCTGGCCAGATTTGTTTGAAATAATGTTCTTCCTTGGCTCTGCTGTCCCATAAGCAAAGGAAGCAGGGATATTTAGTATACCCTCCTTGTTGTCCTAGCAGAAAATTAACCATTTTTAAGTCAACACATATGATCCACTCGTGCTCCCTATATTTGATAAGATTTAAAACCTTTTCTATATGTTCATACTTTTCTTTTAATTTTGTTGAGTGCCCAATCGGTATCGAGCCGTATAGATTGCCATTATGCAACAACACACACTTAAGACTTCTTTTCGAACTGTCTAAAAACAAGCGCCAATCATTTGCATCGTAAGACTCAACCCCCATCTTCTTTAACAAACCAACTATGTCGCAGCAATACTAAACTATCCTCTGTTCTAAAATATTTAACAAGTTCTTCTTCTCTTTTTCTGTAAAATTAAATGTATGTGTTTGAAGTAAGCAAGTTTTTCTCTTTAAGTCTTGAAGCTAAAATTTCCGCAGCCTTTTTTGGCAAATTTAGATCCCTTACAAGATCATTCAACTCGGCCTGGTTAAACTTTTGCGGATCGTTTTGACTTTCAAATACGCTGGGGTCAAAATCGGTGTCTGACTCTTCAAAGTGCATAACAATATTTTCAGGAACATCTTCAACTAATTCTTGAGTTGGCAGACCTTAAATTTTGGAATGGGGATCTCATTTGAATGTATCACAGGTCGTATCGCGTGTCGAAATTTGGGTACTCGATACAATGTTTATTTTTCTTAGTGAAGCCCGAAGTCTTGACAAAGCAAAGGTAGCAATCGGTCTCGTGGTTAGTAGGCTCTCGCCACACCTGATATGGAAAAAAAATTGTAAAGCGTTAACAAAAGCGACGAGAGACTTGTTTTTATGAATTTTATCAAAAGTTATCACCCAAACATTTAACATTTCTATGTGTTTCAACCTTATGCAATATTTGAGATTCTTATAAACATTTTCTGTAAATTTTTGTTTATGTACCTAAGTTACAATTACATTTAGGTAAGTTACAGTATACTAGTGATTAAATTACGTAGTTTTATGAAATCATAAACTTACCATCGGAACTCCAAAAGGTATTTTTGAATCCGAACCCTTCGTCCAATGTCGCAGTCTTTCAATGCATATAGTGCAGGCTTTATGTGGAGCCCACGATTTATCTTGGTCCCCCAGTTTTATGCCAAAATAAGCTAAGTAAGCTCTTTTTACGAAGTCAGTTATATTTGCTCGTTGATGTGGAAGTGTAAAATTTCCACATATATAACAGAAGGAATCAGGGTTGTTTTTGTATTTGAACTTTCTAGTGCTTGATGACATATTGCTTGATTGTTCTGCCAATTTGTAAAGGTATTTAAAGCCCTTAATTCATATAAATTTAAGAAAATCTGAAATATAAACACAAAAATTAGTTTAAATAGGTACTTATTATGAAATAGGTACTTACAATCTATGAAATTAAACTAGAAACACGGATGAGTAGGTACAATATAAATTACGTCTAATTAAATCAACTATATTAAATCACGATGACAAAATTACTCACTAAATCATATGCCAATTCAAAATTATGTTAATGCCCAAACTTAATTAACTAACTCAACTGACTGACTGACTGACTGACTGATTGAATTGACTGATTAACTCTGGAAACGAGTCGCTTTTATATATTTTAGTTGTCCCTCTAGAATACTCTACAGAGAACAGGAACGCTCGAGAAAATTTTAGAATTCTATGATATTTTTAGCTTAATTTACTAATATTAAAATGGGTTAAAAATGACAAAATTAAAAATATTTTTAGGGTGTTACATATAAAAATATACATAATACAACAATACCATAACAATAGGTACAAATACCTTGATAAAAACCTAGTTGCATAATGTGCAACTGCAAAAAAACAGCGAGTATTGAGAAAAAACCTTTTTATGAATACGACGAAAGAGGAGGGGTGTTGAGCAAAATCAGGACCTGATAGAGCAAAACCGAGTAAAAGTTCGTGCTCAGCGCACCCAAATTACCTAGAACTAACTGTCAAATCTAATTCAATAGACAAAAAGTTGAAATTTGTTCCCCAGTGTAATCTATATATATATATATATATATATATATATATATATATATATATACATATATACTCTATATATACATATATATGTACTCTATATATATATACATATATACTCTATATCATGTGATCAGTCTTTCCTTGTGAAAAGACGTGTTTTATCGAGTGTCCAGTGTTATCAATTGAATAAGTGGTTTTCGTTGAAGTGTTTTAAAAAAAAAGTGTTTGGTGCATTCTTAACTAAATTACTTCGTGCTACTAATTAATCATTAACGAATATATTTCATTTATTGACGTTATTCAGTACGATATTATTTGATCAAACCAAGGCAACTGCACGTGGCTTGCCTTGTTTGTTTTTCAAATCTATCAGAAAACGTGGAGTCATAAGGTTCATTTTTCCTTGCTTCGAGAGGTCAGGTAGAGTGTGGTCACAAACCGTGTGAAAAAAAGGAAAAAAGTCGGGTCGAATCGCGGACAGATAAGTGTTATAAATACTCTTCTTTTACAGATCTTTTGTCGGTAGCTTAATTCTATATTCATTTAGTATAAATTTGTGTTACAAGAACCTGTTTCTGCGTTTCAAGAACGCGGTAGACCTAAGTTGTAATTTATTAATTTCCAAACGCTCGTTTTTTGTTTTTTTTTGTTTTTTTGTTGTTCAACTAATTAAAAGCATGGAACCCCCGTCAAGTACTTGCAGTCGCTCTGAAGGGAAATTTGCTGCTTACTCGTTTACAATGGCTAATAATAATGAACAGTTAGTTTGCACGTGGTGCTCAAGCATGGAAGTGCTGAGGAACGAGTTAGAACGTGAGAGGGAGGCCAGGGTGAGACTTAAAGAAAGCGTGATGCTCCTGACGGCAAAATTAGAATCCCTTGAGACTCCAGTTACGACCCCTCCTTCATCAGTTTCTACTAATATTATAAATAGTACTAATAGCCCTCTCTCTTCCCCTAGTTCCCAACCCTTCGTTCGAGTGCGAAATGGAGCCCCATTGAGAAAAGCAAAGACTTGTCTACCAGTAATAACAAGCAATAAGTTTTCTGTTTTAGGTTTCGAAGATGCTGATGAACCGGAAATACGACTCGTTGGCGATTCCATTGTTCGAGGGCAACTCGAGGAATTCTGTGGGAGAAACCCTCGTCGTAGGCGCCGTTACTGCTACCCTGGTGCAAGGGTGGAGGATATAACTAATAGTGTTGACCATTTTACAGACGGTACCACCGAGGACACAACGTATGTTATTCACGTCGGTACTAATAACGTTTTAAATTCTAGATCGGAAGAACTGCTGGCTAGGTACAGGGACTTATTAGAGTGACTAAAGGAGAAAACTAATAATATTGTTTTAACAGGTATACTTCCTCGAATTATCCAACGAAACGATTTCTACAGGAAGGTGACCTATATTAACAATAACCTAAAGTCTCTTTGCCAACAGGAAGGAGTGAATTTTGCAAATTTTTGGAACAGTTTCTACGGCAGGAGGGACTTGTTCCTAGAAGAAGGACTTCATTTTAATGAAGTTGGAGCTGCGCGTTTAGGAAGACTATTTCAAAATATTGTCTCTTCTTTTCAGGCTGCCCCAACCCGAACGGTCCCAGCGTAAATTCCACAAATTTCCCCTGCGCTCGCGAAGTTGTCGCAATTACAAACAATTTGAAGGTTCTATCCTTAAATGCTCCTAGCCTACGAAATAAAATAAACGAAATTTTTTCTTTAATTGCTTGTAAAGACTATGATTTAATTGCGATAAATGAATCGTGGCTTAGCACTGAAACACGTGACTTTGTAGGGGAGTATCAAATTAAAGGTTATAGACTTTTTGTTAAAAACAGAATAGGTAGGCGAGGAGGCGGTGTTATGTTGTATATCAAAGATAATATTGCGAACGTTATAGAAGTAAAGCACTCAATTCCAGAACCGATAGATTCGGCTATAGCAGAACTTAAATTGAACGATTTGAAACTTGTTGTTGCGGTTATATATAGGCCCCCTAATGAAACAGCTGATACGGACGAAGCGTTATATCGTGAACTAAAGAGAATAATCGGTAGTGAGCAGGCTTTAGTTATGGGTGACTTTAATTGCGCCAACGTAAATTACGATACAATGCAGGGAGACGCGGAAGGTAATCGTTTATTTAATTTTCTCGAGGATAGCTTTCTTATTCAAAAGGTTGGGGAACCTACAAGGTTGGACAGTATTTTAGATTTAGTAATAACTACGGATGATAGGCTAATTACTGATCTTCAAGTAATAGAACCGTTAAGCAATAGCGATCACAATATGGTAGAGTTTGTCCTCTAAGTAAGTCACTCGAAACCAACTAACTCGACTAAAATTCCTAACTTCCAGCACGCAGACTTTAGTAAATTTCGAAATAAATTGTCACACATCAATTGGGAAAACGTAATGGGGAACTCCAACGCAAAACTAATGTGGGGATCATTCGAAACTGTATTTAGGACTATAAATGAGGAATGTGTACCGTACAAAATTAAGCGTGTGAAAGTAAACAACAAGCCCTTGTGGTTTATTTCTAGAGTAGGAGACATCATAAAGAGTAGAGATACGGCTTATTGGCTATATAAATGCGATAAAGACAATGAGTTGTTACGAAACAACGACATATCTCTAAGGCGTGAAGCGAAAAGTGTAATAAAAAAGTCCAAGCGCGAATTTGAAATCTCCATAGCTCGTGACGGTAAAGAAAACCCCAAGCGATTCTTTCAATACGTCAATAATAGAAATCCAGTAAAAAGTGTCTTGGGGCCATTGAAAAATGTAAACGGATATCTTGTTTCTGAAAACAAGGAAATGGCTACCTTGCTAAACGAATTTTTTACGTCCGTTTTTTCTATAGAAGATGTAACAAATATCCCTACGGTCATAGACATAATACCTTTTGATAATGGTAATATTTTGGTTAATATCGTGGTTAGTGAAGGGGAAGTAATGCGCTATATTGATAAAATGAAAACGCGTAAATCACCGGGGCCGGATTCCATATATCCCATACAACTAAAAGAATTAAAAGATAGCATTGTTGTGCCGCTAACAAAGATTTTTAATGCGTCTATTTCTGAGGGGTCCGTACCAGAAAATTTAAAGTTAGCAAACGTAACAGCTATCTTTAAGAAAGGCGATAAAGGAAGGTGCGGCGGGAAATTATAGGCCAATCAGTTTAACGTCTGTTGTAGGTAAGCTACTGGAATCAATAATTAGGGATCGTATAGTCGAACACTTAAAAGTGCATGAACTAGTTATTAATACGCAGCACGGTTTCAGGCGAAACAAATCTTGCTTAACTAATCTTTCAGAATTTTTCCAAAGCGTGGTTGACGTTTACGATAGACATCGGGCGGTTGATGTAGTGTATTTAGATATTCGAAAAGCGTTTGACACCGCGCCGCACAAAAGACTCATTGAAAAAACTAAGGCTCATGGAATCAGGGGTGTAGTAATAAATTGGATAGAAGAGTGGTTGCGAGGTAGGAAACAGAGGGTGGTCGTTGATGGAGTGGAGTCGTGTTTGGCTAATGTAGCGAGTGGCGTTCCTCAGGGTTCTGTATTGGGCCCCTTGCTTTTTCTTATATATATTAACGATTTAGCTGTCGGCCTAGTCAGTACAGTTTCAAAGGTTGCGGATGACACGAAGCTAGGTGGTAGGGCGATTAATGACGAAGATAGAGGTAAAATCCAGGAAGATCTGAATAAAATCGTTGATTGGTTACTCACATGGCAAATGAGATTTAACGTTGATAAGTGCATAATTTTGCATATAGGTTCGTGTAACGGTAATTTTGCGTATAGTATGTCAGGGAAATATTTAACAAGCGTAGAGCAGGAAAAAGATTTAGGAGTTATAGTCACTGGTGATTTAAAAGTAGCGAAACAAAGTACAGCAGCGGTCAATAAGGCGAACAAAGTGTTAGGTTTTATAGCTCGAAATTTTGAGTACAAATCACGCGATATTATAGTTCCTCTTTATAAATCATTAGTTAGACCCCATTTGGAGTACACGGTCCAATTTTGGAATCCACATATGCGCAAAGATATAGACAAAATCGAAAGAGTTCAAAGACGAGCAACTAAGATGATTCCGTCGCTATGGTCAAAGTCGTACGAGGATATGCTTAAGGAGATAAAATTTACAAAACTCGAGACAAAGAGGCTTAGGGGTGATCTATTCCATGTTTTCAAAATTATGAATGGGTTCGATAACGTAGATACAGATAGCTTTTTCGAAATAACTCAATATAATAGGACTAGAAATAACGGGTGTAAGATGACAAGTAGAAGGTTCGAGACAGCATTTGCCAAAAACTTTTTTACGCATAGAATAGTAAATAGCTGGAATAGTTTGCCGGTAGAAGTAATTAGTAGCACTTCTATAAACATGTTTAAAAATCGATTAGACGCATTTGTTGATAGATTGGGTATAGTTTAAGGTAGTAAAATTTAGTCTTTGTGGTGATAGATCCCACAGCTCAACACAAGTGTTGTGGGATATAGGGAGGCAGTATCTTGGGTTAGGTGATACTCTCTGTCCTTACAAACCCCATTTGAAGAGATTCCTCTGCCGAGCGGTGCCCCCCATAGTACTGTGAGGTATTGAAAAACTCATGATCTTCACTTGCCCCACAAACACCTTTAAATGGGAGACCCAAAATGGGTGCACACACATTTCTACATTACTGTAGTCTTTACAGCCACACCTACATTTTTCCTCCTAAGTATATATATTGTAATGTATATGGTTGTAAATTTTGACGTCGTCCGCAATCGATATGGACCGTGACTTATTTTTCGTTGGGCAAGGTACCATATTGATGGATACCGTAATGAAATTGACTGGATTCTTTGGATCTGATATATCTGCATGTCGTTTATAAATAGATATAGAGTATAACATATATGTGGACAGTAGTCTATTATGACTTGATCCTCTGGATCCAAAGATTCTATCTTTAGTTTTAAATCGATAATTAATTAGTTTTTAATTGATAATTATTTAGTTTTTCAAAAATTGGTCGTTGCGAATGTACAGGCAGTTGTTACATAAATTTCTTATGTTCTTGTGGTTCGGAACCCACGTAAAATTGTAGGTCCCCTCCGGCAGCACGGAGGACATACACAATACACAATTACGAACACAGTTAGGTAGACCAGCCATGAGTGGATCCTAGGGTCTTTGTTGGTCTGAAACATTATAACATTATAACATTATTATATATATATATATATATATATACCTATATTACTATATATATATATATATATATATATATATATATATAATATTTAGGAGAAATCCAATGACAAGGAGGAATGTAAATGCCATGAAAAGTCTTCTTTAATGCGCAACGTTTCGAGCAATACGCTCATCATCAGGCTAGATAATAACAATATGAAATTAGAATCAATAAATAAATGTGAACAAGACAAAATAATTTCTATAAAACCTATTCATTAAAAGCAAATTTTAAAAAGACTAAAAGAAGAGGGTTAAATTCAAAGTTATAAAAATTTACATATAAAATTACAAGAAATTTAAAAAGCTATTTTTAAATTACATAGAGTAAATTTTAAATTAGTACACTGGAATAATTAACACTAATACAATGGAATAATTAACACTACGAACCTTTCAATGCTGGTTCCGAGGCACGAGTAATTTAAAACAAAACAAAACAGGAAACAAACTATGGGTTGGGCGGTTGGAGAGTTATAAGTTGGGGAGGGGGGATTATAAAAAATTGGGGAGGGGAGAGGGGGGAAGGGAGTTGGGGATGGGGGATTATAAAAAATTTAGAGGGACAGCTGAGGAATCCACGTTTAGAGAAGGGGTCAATGTTTTAATATAAAGAGATTCCAAAATTCTAAGTGAGTTAGGACAAGAATTACAACCGAGAATTTTAAAATTATCTAAAGTGACATCAGTTTTGCATTTAATACTATGTTCCCGAATACTAGAGGCTTCTTTTTTATTTAAAATTTTACCTGTTCGGCAACTTATTCCCATATGCGAATAAAATCTAGCCCTGAGGGAGCGCACGGTGCTGCCAATATAAGTACCAAGGAGACACCTTGGGCAGGTAAATAAAAATACAACACCGCTACGCAACGAATCAGGAGTTCGATCCTTCGCTGAGAAAAAGCTACCTAAAGACATTTTGTTAATAAATATAATGCGAAAATCAGTATGATAAAAAAATTTTCTTAACAACTTTGTAAATTTAAGTTTAAATTCTTTATTCATGGGACCCATTTCAGGTACCAAGAAATATTTTATATCTTTATGCACTGAAATACAGGGAAGTTGAGGGCTATAAACATTATTTAAGAAAGATCTTATTAGTTTATCTACATATTGAACAGGAAAACTATTATTGGTAAAATATGATCTTAAATTATTAAATTCATCGTTAAGTAAGGTAAAACTAGAGGTCAAATTATATCCTCTGAACAAGAGAGTTTTAATACACGACATCTTATAGTTAAAATCAGTAAAACTAAAGAAATTCATGCCCAAACCAGTAAAAGTGGGTTTCCTGTAAACTGATGTAGTAATAGAATCACCTTTTTTCGAAATTAAAAGATCTAAAAAGGGAAGGGAGCCATTTTTCTCAGTTTCCATTGTATAAGTTATATTGGGGTGCAGAGAATTTAAGAAGTTAAAAAATTGTTGCGCTTGTACAGCATTATCAAAAACAGCTATCGAGTCATTAACGAAGCGTCGATAGAAAATTGGTTTACAATGGGTGGGAGATTGTCTAAAAATTACACTTTCTAAATGAGTCATAAAAAAATCAGCTGATAAAGGTCCGACGGGTGATCCCATCCCAACACCATCAATTTGTTGGTAAACCTTATTATTGAAAGTAAAATAACATTGCTTAAAAACCAATTCTAAAAGTTCCTTAAAATAAGACCATGAAAACCATGAAAACTATCAACAGAGCTAAAAACCCTATCTAAAATAATGGCAATAGTTTCTGATACAGGTACATTCGTGAAAAGCGACTTTACATCAAAACTGACAAAAACTTTTTTGAATCGAAATTCTCACTAAGAAGATCTTTTTGAAATTCATAAGAGTTATTTATAGTATAAGCATTTTTCGCAAAAGGTGACAGGAGACCAACAACAAATTTTGCCAATTGAAAGGTAGGTAAGTTATACGAAGCTAAAATAGGACGGAGAGGTGTTCCAACTTTATGGATTTTAGGCAAACAGTATAATTGAGCAAGATCAGAACCAGATACGAACAACTGAGAGTAAGTATCGTTTTTTATTATCTTTAAAGACTTTAAATATTAAATTGAAGCTTTGTAGAAGCAACCCGCATGACTATATATATATATATATATATATATATATATATATATATATATATATATGTAGGGTGTATATATATATGTATATAATATATATATATGTGTGTATATATATATATATATATTATATATTATATAGGGCGTGTGTATATATATACATATATATATATATATATATATATATACACATACTCTATATAAATATATATAGGGTGTTTGAAAACTTTCTGTACAAATTGTAATGGGGGATAGGCAACACCAAGACAAACCCTTTTCGTCTATAATTGTATGTCCGCTGACGTCACCATTCGGCGCGAGAGAGCGCCGCTGCAATTGGCTAAAATGTGAAGTGGGCTAGACTCTCGCTTGCCGCGGGCATTCTTAAATCGGACGTAGTACGCGTAACATGGAGCGCTTCACGACTGCTGAGATGGCTGACATGCATATGGTGTATGGGGCTGCCAATGGAAACGGAAGAGCTGCTGTGAGGTTGTACCGACAGCGCTTCCCAAACAGACGTGTGCCAAACCACCAAACGTTTGCGCATTTGCATCGGCGACTGCGAGAAACTGGAACATTCCATGCAAACATGCATGACACTGGTCGGGAGAGAAACGTGCACACTCCTGACATGGAAGAAGAAATCCTACGGCGATTTGAGGACAATCCAAGCGCAAGCACGCGAGGTGTTGCACGTATCCTCGGTGTGAACCACGACCTGGTCTGGAGAGTGTTGCACGAGCAGCAGTTACATCCGTTTCATCGTCAGAGAGTCCAGGCATTACAACCTCGGGATTACCCTCTTCGTGTAGAATTCGTACGCTGGTTTCTGCAGCAGACAGCGGTGCAGCCTAATTTTCCGGCTTATGTGCTGTTCTCAGATGAGGCCTGTTTCACACGTAAGGGTGTGTTTAACATGCACAATTCTCACGTGTGGGGGCACGCAAATCCACATGCTACACGGGTGCATGCTCATCAAGAACGGTTCGCCGTCAATGTTTGAGCGGTATCGTCCATAGCAAGTTGATTGGGCCGTACCTGCTGCCTGCCCGACTCGACGGGCGGGTTTATCGGATATTTCTTGAAGAAACGTTGCCGGAACTGCTGGAAGATGTTCCCGTGGCTATTCGTAGAGGAATGTGGTTTCAACACGACGGGGCCCCAGCACACTCCAGCAACGATGTGCGGGATTATCTGAACGCCATTTTTGGGGACCGATGGATAGGCCGGGGTGGGCCCGTAGCCTGGCCACCGAGATTGCCCGATTTAACATGCCTCGATTTCTTCCTGTGGGGACACATGAAGAACCTCGTGTACGAGACTCCCATTTACTCAGAAGAAGACCTCGTAGCAAGAATCGCTGTCGCCGCTGGAACTGTTCCCGAAATGCCGGGAATCTTTCGACGTGTACGTCGGTCAATGCTTCGACGCTGTCGGGCATGCATTGATGCTACCGGTCGCAACTTTCGGCACCTTCTTTAAATAAACATGCATTCTTTAAATAAACATGTTACGCGTACTACGTCCGATTTAAGAATGCCCGCGGCCAGCGCGAGTCTAGCCCACTTCACCTTTTAGCCAATTGCAGCGGCGGCCTCTCGCGCCGAATGGTGACGTCAGCGGACGTACACTTATAGACGAAAAGGGTTTGTCTTGGTGTTGCCTATCCCCCATTACAATTTGTACAGAAAGTTTTCAAACATCCTGTATATATATATATATATATATATATATATATATATATATAATATATCTCTCTCTCTCTCTCTCTCTCTCTCTCTCTCTCTCTCTCTATATATATATATATATATATATATATATATATACAGTATATATATATATACTCTATATGTTATAATGTTATAATGTTTCAGACCAACAAAGACCCTAGGATCCACTCGTGGCTGGTCTACCTAACTGTGTTCGTAATTATGTATTGTGTATGTCCTCCCTGGTGGCGGAGGGGACCTACAATTTTACGTGGGTTCCGAACCACAAGAACATAAGAAATTTATGCAAAAACTGTCTGTACATTGGCAACGACCAATTTTTACAAAACTAAATAATTATCAATTAAAAACTATTTAATTATCGATTTAAAACTAAAGATAGAATCTCTGGATCCAGAGGATCAAGTCATAATAGACTACTATCCACAAATATGTTACACTCTATATCTATTTATAAACGACATGCAAATATATCAGATCCAAAGGATCCAGTTAATTTCAAAACGGTGTCCATCAATACTAGTACCTTTCCAACCAAAAATAAGTCACAATCCATATCGATTACGGACCAAGTCAAAATGTAGCACCATATACTTTACAATATATATAGTTAGGAGGAAAAGTGTAGGTGTGGCTGTAAAGACTGTACAGTAATGTCGAAATGTGTGTGCACCCATTTTGGGTCTCCCATTTCAAGGTGTTTGTGGGGCAAGTGAAGATCATGAGTTTTTCAATACCTCACAGTACTATGGGTTGCACCGCTCGGCAGAGGAATCTCTTCAAATGGGGTGTGTAAGGACAGAGAGTATCCCCTAACCCAAGATGCTGCCTCCCTATATCCCACAACACTTGTGTTGAGCTGTGGGATCTATCACCACAAAGACTTAATTTTACTACCTTAAACTATACCCAATCTAGCAACATATGCGTTTAATCGATTTTTAAACATGTTTATAGACGTGCTACTAATTACTTCTAACGGTAAACTATTCCAGCTAATTACTATTCTATGCGTAAAAATGTTTTTCGCAACTGCTGTCTCGAATCTTCTACTTGTCAACTTACACCCGTTATTTCTAGTCCTATTATATTGAGATATTTCGCAAAAGCTATCTCTATCTACGGTATCGAACCCATTCATAATTTTGAAAACCTGGATTAGATCACCCCTTAGCCTCCTAGTCTTGAGTGTAGTCAATTTTAACTCCTTAAGCCTATCGTCGTACGACTTTGACCTAAGCGACGGAATCATCTTAGTTGCTCGTCTTTGAACTCTTTCGATTTTGTCTATATCTTTGAGCATATGCGGATTCCCAAATTGGACCGCGTACTCGAAATGGGGTCTAATTAATGATTTATAAAGAGGAACTATAATATCGCGCGATTTGTACTCAAAATTTCGAGCTATAAAACCTAAGACTTTGTTCGCCTTATTGACCGCTGCTGTACTTTGTTTCGCTACTTTTAAATCACAATCCACTATATCTCCGAAATCTTTTTCCTGCTCTACGCTTGTTAAATCTTTCCCTGACATACTATACGCAAAATTACCGTTACGCGAACCTATATGCAAAATTTTGCACTTATCGACGTTAAATCTCATTTGCCATGTGACTGACCAATCAACGATTTTATTCAGATCTTCCTGGATTTTACCTCTATCTTCGTCATTAATCGCCCTACCACCCAGCTTCGTGTCATCCAAAAACTTTGAAACTGTACTGAGTAGGCCGACATCTAAATCGTTAATATATATAAGAAAAAGCAAGGGGCCCAATACAGAACCCTGAGGAACGCCGCTCACTACATTAGCCCAACACGACTCCGCTCCATCAACGACCACCCTCTGTTTCCTACCTCGCAACCACTCTTCTATCCAATTTATTACTACAACCCTGATTCCATGAGCCTTAGATTTTTCAATGAGTCTTTTGTGCGGCACGGTGTCAAACGCTTTTTGAAAATCTAAATACACTACATCAACCGCCCGATGTCTATCGTAAACGTCAACCACGCTTTGGAAAAATTCTGAAAGATTAGTTAAGCAAGATTTGTTTCGCTTAAAACCGTGCTGCGTATTTGTAACTAGTTTATGCACTTCTAAGTGTTCGACTATACGATCCCTAATTACTGATTCCAGTAGCTCACCTACAACGGACGTAAAACTGATTGGCCTATAATTTCCCGCCGCACCTTTATCGCCTTTCTTAAAGATAGCTGTTACGTTTGCTAACTTGAAATTATCTGGTACGCACCCCTCAGAAATAGACGCTTTAAAAATCTTTGTTAGCGGCACAACAATGCTATCTTTTAATTCTTTTAGTTGTATGGGATATATGGAATCCAGACCTGGTGATTTACGCGTTTTCATTTTATCAATATAGCGCATTACCTTTCCTTCACTAACCACGATATTATCCAAAATTACCATTATCAAAAGGTATTATGTCTATGACCGTAGGAATATTCGCTACATCTTCTATAGTAAAAACTGACGTAAAAATTTCGTTTAGCAAGGTAGCCATTTCCTTGTTTTCAGAAACTAGATCTCCGTTTACATTTTTCAAAGGCCCCAAGACACTTTTTACTGGATTTCTATTATTGACGTATTGAAAGAATCGCTTGGGGTTTTCTTTACCATCACGAGCTATGGAAATTTCAAATTCGCGCTCGGACTTTTTACTATACTTTTCGCTTCACGCCTTAGAGATATGTAGC
>JAJOZX010005603.1:255000-297500 GCA_023014485.1 Bathynomus jamesi
TGGGAATTAGTGAAGGAAGTCTGAATACGATAATTCAGCAACTTGGATACTCAAAAGTGCGTTCACGGTTTGTTTCTCACGAACTGACTGAAGATCACAAAATCCAAAGAAAAGAAATTGCTTCTGAGTCGCTGGTTCGATACGATACAGAAGGGGATTACTTCCTTTCACGAACTGTGACTGGGGATGAGACTTGGGTACACCACTTTGAACCTGAAAGAAAACGCCAATCCATGGAGTGGAATCATGCAAGCAGTAGCAAAGCCGCAAAAGGTTAGAGTGCAGAGCAATTGCAATGTTGATCAAATGAGTGGCAGTGCCACCCACCCCACCTTTCTTGTTGCATGGTGCCAACCCCCTCCTGCCAACCCCCATGGTCCCCACCCAAAAGGAGGGAATTCCCCCATCAAGCTGGGAAAGGAATCCACATAACTTCTTTAGGGAGAAGAGGGGACGGCCTCACCTCCAAAGGGGTATACCTAACCTGAGAGAGAGAAGGAGAGAGAGGAAGAGACCATCCAGCATCTGCGAGATGCAGAAGCTTAATGAGAGCTCAGGTAGCATCACTCGGCTTAGAACTCGAAATCCGCCAGTTGGCTTAATCTGTCAGTTGGTAGTTGGCTTAATCCGCCAGTTGGCTTAGAAGGCATAAATGACCTGTATATATTAATACACTCCCCGACTATACGCCCATAGATCTCCTATTATTACACACATACACAACACATATATATATATATATATATATATATATATATATATAACATGCATGTAAAGCCCCAATAGCAAAACCACCACACAAAACAAAAAACCACAGTACCACAACCAGCAGTACAACCACCAGTCGTCTAAGTATAGATTACCATCACCTAACGAAACCCACCTTACCCACGGCTTTTACTTACCAACTCCTGGTAGACCGACAAGGTCTCTAAATACGACCCAATAGACAGAGCTATTAAGCATAAACAAATACGCTTATGAGGCCAGGGGGTAGACCAACAAAGTCTTAAAAAAAGGGCGACACTAATAGTTTTTCTATTAAGCTTCTCATGGTGGAACACCACGAGGCCAATTCGACGTTTGGTAAAAAGGTGGGGGATCTTTTATACGAAAAATAGAATAAGATGAACTAAGTTTAATACCAAAACAAATTTCCACCATAATATACAATTTTATCCTTAAACTATAACATAAAAAACATTAAATTGATTTTATATTAAAAATAGATTGTATTTCGGTGTAACTATTTCATTTCTCGTCTTTCACCCAATTAGATTTTGTTTCGGGGTAACTTATTAATTTTCTCTCTTAGGCCAATTATTTTTTTTCGATACAAATTTGTCTTTAAGACACCAATATATGTTTAAACCTTATTAGGAAAAATTTTAATATGATTTAAAAAAAAAAAAGATTCTATTTCGGGGTAACTTATTAATTTTTCCTCTTTTACGCGTCTATTTTGTTTCAATACAAATTTATCTTTAAGACAACAATATAACTTTAATCTTCATTACAAAAAATATAAATATAACTTCATATTAAAAATAGACTGTATTTCGGGGTAACTATCGCCAGAATATCCATAGAGTATTTGAACATCTTGTTCCTCAAGCTTCGCACGGTTCAATGTAGCCGATAAAGTCTCAAAGGAGGGAGGGCTATGGCGTCTTTCAGTATTCGCCACATCTTCCGTCTTTACCGAATACCACTTCATAAACGTCGAACACGCAATATCAAAGGTAGCCATCACTATTTTCCGTCTACGTGAGAAATCTTCAAATATACATTCAAATATACGTAATAAATAAACACATCGTTAACAATAGGGATATATCATTCAGGTACTATGGTACCCAAAAGGTACGGTATCATAGGTGCCAGGCACCTGGTAACGTTTCCTATAGGTGTTACGACACACCTTTGTGCCCCTAACTTCCTTCACACACACCAGTTTCTGTGCCCGAAAATTGTGGATTCCTACAGTCAGTTGGGGAGGTTGGTCGCCCTCATTTTGTAAGCACACAAGCTCCTTCAACGAGTCAAAGTTAACGACCGGTCGGTTAGCCAGGTTAAGCGTGATGCCCTTCGCCTTCACGATATATTTCAGAGACCGAAATAGTACCCGTTCAAATTTGTTGAGAACACCTCGATGGGGGGCAGGTCAGGTCCCACCAGCTTTTCAGGTGCACGTACGGGGTACGGATTGTTCTTCATCACGTAGGGATATAAAGAACAGAAGTCGTAGTAATGGAGTTTCACGCCCTCCGTAGGCAGAAAGTATAGCTTGAATGGGTTTGTACGCCCACCAAACAAGCTATCACCGCATTTGAGAGGATCCAACACCATTGAACGGCTGATGGTGTTTATTTCTTCGCGGTACTGTCCATCTGTTTCCATCCGTGCATCATACTCATGCTCCCACAAGACCTTGTGAGAGAACTGAGATCTTACAAGCTGATCGCGGGTGCTGGTCCATACAAGATTATCGGCAGATCTACCGTGCATATCTCCTACGAATCCACACTCAGGACGTGGGCATCCATGCCACCAGCAACCGGTAAAGGAGTACACAGTCTTCTCACAAGTGGCACGGTCTTTGTTTAGACCATCAACCCAAAAAACACGACCATTGACCATAATGGTTAGTTCTCCCGTGTTGCGGGCGTGTTTTATGTATACTCCAGTCTGTTGCTGTATGTGTATGAGCCAGTAAATAGACTTATGCCCATAACTGCGAGGGTTGTTTCTGTGAATGACGGCTAAGGTGTCTTTAGGCATGAAATTGTTCTTGAACACACTAAAGCACAATGAAGCGATTGTGGTTGTTACTTGCAGTGGATTGCAGTTGAAACGTCCTTCTAAAGGCCTGGAAACATACTCTAAATATGCGTACATCATTCACGCAATAACGCTCACATTCATCAGCTATACTGTAAGGATTAGCTTCATTAAAACTGTTGTGGTAGTGGTCAAAATTTTCACGCTCACTATCACTCATGTTGCAGTAGTTAAAGTAATGTTTGGGGGGAGGTAGTTCTACGTATTAATATGTGGAAAGTGTAAGGGAAATACCCTTTTGAAACTTCGGCAGTGACACCCATCACCTTGGGTAGCTTGGCTAGTTTACAAGGTGTGAATAATAAAGTATCTTTAAACTGAACATTACCTCTTATCTGCGTTTCTATAAGCTTGTTTCCCCTTTTCAGGGGATCGCCTGTAAATATCTCCGATGATTCGTGTTCAAGCAGCTCCTTATAAAGGAATTGTGTGTCAAATTTTGCCCCGTTATGGAAAGAATATACACAGTCATTTTTTTGAACTTGTCCGCTAATTTGACGATATAGGACACAAAGAGTT
The DNA here is from genome assembly GCA_023014485.1 of Bathynomus jamesi. Taxonomy (NCBI): domain Eukaryota; kingdom Metazoa; phylum Arthropoda; class Malacostraca; order Isopoda; family Cirolanidae; genus Bathynomus; species Bathynomus jamesi. The sequence continues at coordinate 258,361 of JAJOZX010005603.1, forward strand.
TCACAGGGCTGTCATGTACGATCGTTATAAAACGTTTGTTCATTTATCGCATTTGTGACTCATCAAACTCAACCTCCATGCACTCATCGCAGAGAGTCTGGCTTACGAGTAGATGTGGGATAACTTCTTTGGCTTCAGAGTTTGTGTAAGTTTCTATATCGTATTACACGTTTATACAGGGTTTATTTTTACGCTTAGCATCTTTCATATAACATATATGCTTTACTCCATCCGCCTTATATTTTTCGTGACATGTAGAACAGTGAATTTAATCACATTTGTACTTGAATTTTCCGCAACTATCCATTGTGTGAAACATACGACATTCACAGATTCTCATTTTCCCGCAAGTGTCATTCGATTTATGGAGCTCAAAGCATTTATTGCTGAAAAATGTACGTCTGCACACATTACATTCCCTCTTTTCGGCTTCAACTACACGACTTTCACATTTGGTACATTTACACTGCTCACATACCATGTGGCATTTCTTACAGTGCTTCACTATATTATCCGCAAACTCGAGACACACCTTACACAAATCATGATGCCTTCCATATTTTCGACTTTTATCATAACTAGCGTAGAGAGTCCTTATATTACGGATGGGGAGATACGTTGTTCCTGACAATTCTAAAATAAGTAGGTCTTGTACGATCTTTCACACAGCTTTTAAAAATATACACAGTCCTACGATGATCATCCATTCCATTCTGAACTCTTTAGGACCCATATTACACTCAACCTCAAGTTTGAAATCCGAAGCCAGTTTATGGCCACGCTGCACAATCGTAGGCAGCCAGATATTATACGCAATTATATTTAGCACAGTGAACATATGAGCTAAAACTATTGCTATAAAGCCGCAACCACGATCGACGTTTATATGTTTTCGGTAAATAACCAGAGAATTGAAATTAAGAGTATAAGGTGTGGCACTATGACCCGCAACCCGGAATACTCTGTCAGTATCTACCGTGAAGTTGTCCATATTGAAGGTTTACTACTTTGAGAGGCCTGCAATATACGACCCAAGATATATTCTATGTCTACAGCGGCCAAGCGTCTGAATGGTATCACTACCCAAAAATCATCTACATCCCCGTCATCCGACCCGAACCCGAAGGACAACCTAGTCCTGACTTCACGTTCGTCGCGGTTTTGAAGGGCAAACTCCACAATACGTTAAAATACGCGCCGAAGTCCGTGTTCAATACCGTTGTTTTACAGGGTTCCAGGGTCAACCCTGACCACGTACCGATTTCTAGTCAGGGCCAGGGTGCGGTTAGCGGTGCACACCAGTTCGAACGTTATACCTTCCTCTACAGCACGAGAAGCTGCTGGTGTGGAGGATGTACCCGGAATTGAACAGGAATAAGGGGGTACAAATTTAATTGAGGAGGGAGCTAGTGTGGGGGTTGTGTCGTAAGATATAGAGTACTGGGACTCTATTACTGGGGGTCTAGCAACCGGTGCAATTATGTCACGTTTTATATCTGACATGGAAGGTTCTTCATCATCGTGCCTCCACTCTGAACTGCCACGTGGTGGAGGTGTCGCTGGTGAGGGTTCATCAGCGAGGGTAGAGTCTGTAGCTACACTGTCATCGGGGTCGTGTGTAATATCAATGATGAAGTGCTGTACATTGTCGTCATTCACGGTTCTGTGGAAGAAAAACAAGATTGTAGAATATAAGATGCAGCACTTAAATTTTGTTATATTTTGTAAATGTTCCATTTATGGATGTGACGTGATAGGGATGGAATCTGTAGAAACATTCAGGTTCACAATCCCATCCACATGTTACATCTGGCCCTACAGCATGTGGTAAAACTGTGTTTATGCTTAAAATCATTAAAGATAAGGTGGAGATGTTCTCGAAATTTGTGCATAAAGTAATATGGTGCTATTCGATGTACCAATCAGTGTTCAACGAGTACCAAGATGATATTTTGTTCAACAAAGGTGTATATGACGTTAATTCGTTAAAGGGAAATGAGCATACAGTCATTGTAATTGACGATCTCATGTTGGAAATGGGTAAAAAGTTTGCCGAGACATTTACAGTATTCTCCCACCATCTTAACATAAGCGTATTGTTCATCAATACGAATTTATTTTTTAAAAATAGATACATGCGTGATGTGTCGTTAAATGGACAATATCTAGTCTTATTCGCGCAACGTAGAGATGTGTCACAAATTGGGATATTAGCCAGTCAAATGTTCCCGAATCAGCGTAAGAAGTTTTTGGAAGTTTGTATAGAAGCTACAAGTCAACGTTACGGATATTTGCTTTGTGACCTTCACCCGCGAAATACGTTTAGAATACGTCTAAGAACGAATATATTCCCAAACGGGCCTGAAACAGTGTATATTCCAGAATGAGAAATAGGCTAAAGAAATACCGTGACTTAATAAAAATCTATCATCGACTGCCCCGGGCATTGCAGCAGATGTTTGTTAAAAATATCGACTCGGACTTTTTAAAATGCATCTGTGAAATCTCTCTTAATGTTATAAAATGTAATGTGCCAATGAAATCCCCTCAGAAGCCTCGCCTACGCCGTTACAAGAACATAATACGTACGCTCGCTCGTAAAAGTCAAACTGTGGGGAAGAAAAAGCGAATTACTTTACAAAGAGGAGGATCATTCCTCCACATCTTATTTTCAGTTTTGGGGCCTTTACTGACTAGATTAATATAATGAAGAAAGTGGTAGTGATTCCACACGAGGTGTATGCTTCACTGCAAAGTTCAAAGAGGCCAGACACGGTTCTAGAACCCAGTAAAAGCAGGCTTAAAAGAATGGAAAGCGAATTGATAGACCTATTAAACAGTGAAAAGTCACCTGATTAGTAAAGGATCTTGTACCAAGAGGCTGTGCAGAAATTTCTTCATGAGTACGACGATTATAAGAATCCGACAGGGCTCCCCGTGGTTATTAGGAACAGCGCGAGCAACGATAAACATGGCGACATAGGACCTGAGGCCGACGTTCGAGATGACCAACCAAAGAATAACGGAACGCAACACATCGAGCATGTATTAAAAAGCAGTCTCCCACATACATTGAGGAATAAAGGCTTAAGTCTTTATAATCTATTGAGTGAGGACCCCATCATACAGTGGACCGATACAGCGAGGTCATTGTTGAAGGAACAAGGGTACAGAGATCGAATATCGTCGATATTGTCCATGATCTGGAGAGAAAGTGCGACAGGCCCTCGGCTCTGGCTGGAAGCATATTGAAGCAAGACTACAACAAATAAATGTCCCTAAAACATTGATAGGAAATCTGAAAAGGTTAAAAGACTTGGATCAAGTCTCGCATGTGCCACAACTGAGTATGCCATCACCCCGAACAGAGCATCTCTGAAGAGGAGAAAGAAGAGACCAAACAACAACGGCCAACCCTATCCACGTGTTTCTAAAATACTCAAATGGCTAACATATTAAGAAAATGCTATTATGATATTTCTAGCCCAGCTTCCTATGGCGGTGTTGCTAGACTGTACAGAGGTGTTTATAATGATTGAGTAGGGAAAAAAGATGTCGAGAGGTTTTTGCAGGAGCAGGATGCTTATACACTTCATAAGCCGGTGAGAAAAACGTTTAAAACGGCCAGGACAACAGCGGCTTCGATTGACTTTCTTTGGCAAGCGGATTTAAGAGACATGCAAAGATATTCACTATATAATGATGGCTATAGGTACAACCTATTCATAATAGATGTATTCTCTAGATATCTGTGGCTAATTCCTCTGAAAAATAAATCACCTGAAACAGTTGCTAAAGCTACCAAAACGCTGATGTTGAAAGAAAACAGGGTTCCAGGCTATTTTTGTACGGATATAGGAAAAAATTTATAGGCCGAGCTTTTCAGAACATGTTTGCAGAGTTTAATATCATTTACTACACTAGCAATTCTATACATAAGGCCTCTTTATCTGAAAGAGTTCAACGTGCCATAAAGGAGCGCATGCATCGCTATTTTACACATAAAAACACATACAGATGTATAAACATTCTGGGATCATTGGCCTCGTCATACAACCGTTCACACCATCGCGCGATTGGGGCAACGCCTAACGAGGTTTTAGAAAGAGGTACGGACACAGAGTGTGAGGTGAGAAGAGATATTCGTAGAGCACAGCCACACTCTACACGTTTCAAAATCAATGATTATATAAGGCTATCGCGTTCGGTAAATAAATTCGCGAAGAGATTTGAGCAAGGATGGACACGTGAGATTTTTAAAGTTAGGCTATGAGACCTAAAGGCGAGATAATGATGTATTACGTTGAAGATTTGAATGGGGAAGAAATCGCAGGAGAATTTTACCGCGAGGAGTTGCAGAAAGTGACACTTAATTTAGGAAAAAATGTGTATAAAATTGAAAAAATTTAGGCAGCAAAGGTTCAGGAAAGAGAAAAATGTACCTGGTGAAATGGCTAGGGTACCCAGAAAGCTTCAACACCTATATAAAAGCTGATGCAATAATGAAGCTTAAATAGTATACAACATGGCGCCTAACCACTTCTATGTCACACTCCCGTCCTCTTCTTCTCTGTCTGTACATCCTAACAACACACTAGCCAACTTTGTAACAGAACTCCATGGGCCCATTGAATTGGAACGTGATTCGTATGAGGTGGGGTTTGCGAAATTCAGCTATCCACGCTTCTTAAGTATTGATTATAAAGAACCCGTTTTTACGGTTCTTAGAGATCGTGATGAGTGTGAAAAGGCAGGGGTAATTAGGGATGAAACCATGCGTGCCCCGGAGTGGGGAGGCCCTGTATTACACTACAGTAGTAACACTAGGCCCGGGTCGTTATGGTGCGGCGAGGATGTTGTGAGAGACTTAAACGGAAGTTTAAAAAGCTCAAATCTTACGGCTGATTTAGTATACGAAATCGTAAACAAAGAAACCCCTGCACATGCTCTGACCCTAAAATCACAGGATAATAGAAATATTAAAGACAAAGGATTGTTCCAAATTATAACCGAGGCCGATATGGAGCAGCGTTCCAAAGAGATACCTTTCACGAGGCACAACATGACTTGTCCAGCTTAATGTATCAGCTGAAATTGGAGAAATTGGGTGATGGCTATCCATCCCCAGACATGTGCTATATTTACAGCAATATCGTGGAGCATCAATTTGTTGGGGATACCCAGGCGCGTCTGCTCGCATTGCACACATTCCCAACCATAGAGGGAAGAGCTTGAGCATTACATATGACAAGCCCCATTATGTGAATGTTGCGACTAATCTATTAACCAATATCTCAATATATAGAAGAACGATTGAGGGAAAAAATTTCCCATTGGGTGATGGGAGCTTTAACATTGAAGGTACACTTTCGTCGCACTGATTTATAATGACCAGAAGGCCTTTCCCAGTCTCTCGAGGGGTGAGATATCACCGTGGGAGCGGGCTTCGATCCATTTTTTCAACCATACTACGCACGGCTGTCCCATTGTGAAGAGGGACGCCAGATACCTCGGGAGGAAAGCGTTACAATCAGGTTTTAACGCGGTAGAAGACATAATGGGTGGAGCTAAACCTACAGAAGCTCTAAAAAAACATTTAAAACGTTCACGGGACGAAATCATCAAAGATTCGAAGAGAAAAATGCGTGGTGCCGGAAAGAAGAAGGGGGCTGTCCGGAAGAAGGGGTTACCAATACGTGCCGCTAAACGTAAAAGGACATCAAAAAAGAAGTGTTCTAAGCGAATGAAACCTATGGTTCATCATTTTTTTAACTGATATAAGCTGAAGACATTGCTCTCACGAATCATAGGCTGATTACTACTTGTCGAGAGAGGTCGCACTATTTCTAACTCGTCATGGTACGCTTCATCCATCCATGTAGTTCACAATGTTGTAAATTGGAGCTGTCCCTCTTTGATATGCCCCCAACACAAGTTTCTATTGAGCACTGTGACATTATTACAATTAACCCATTAAACACAATTAGTTCCCTGAGTGCCCCTAAAGAATTCGTGATACCGAACTCAGGCCCTTACTTTTTTGACCCAAGCTACATGCACATGTATGCTAAACTACGTATAACCCATTCTGATGGAACCGACTGCGATGATAATTACTCTGCATACCCTGAAACCAACTTTCTGCACTCCATATTCAGTCAGTGTGAGGTGTATTTAAACCAGTTCAACATTTCGGCAGGAACGGGTTATTATCACCTACAAGCCTATCTGGAAAATGTTCTCAACTTTTCAAAAGAACTGAAGGATACCTTTTTAACTGCAGACGGCTATTATCAGACTACAGACGAAAGTAATATAAGGGGTAAATTTAAAAATTCTAAAAAGAAGATATAATAGTGTTTTGGACGTCTGCATACAGACTTCACGTTCTAGGAGAAACTGCTTATGAATGGGGTGGATATGAAATTAAAGCTTACCCGACGAATCCTGAGATCTGCATAAATCTGGGGCCTGATCAAGAAGAGGGCGCAAAACCCGTTGTGATTCACATTATGGAAACATATCTGTGCGTATGGCGAGTGAAATTAAGTTCGCCGAAATATGTAGAAATTGAAAAAAAATTAATACACGCAACAGTAAAATATCCAATTAACAGAGTACAGATCAAACTATACACGGTGCCCGCAGGGTTGGCCTGGAAGCAGCTAGAAAACGTGCCCCTGGGAGTTCTACCTAAAAGGTTATTAATTGCAATGCAGGATCACGCTTTGACGAATGAAGAATATGAAAAGAACGCCTTTCAATTCGAGAATTTCGACCTTAAAAATATAACTTTATACGTCAATGGCGTTGCGTCGGGTGGGACTGTGGATACGGACTACTCATCAGACGCTGTGTTCCAGCTTTGCGCGAGAGCTTATAATAATATGGCCCATATTGCAGGTGCTTGTGATGAGCATGGGATTTGGGTAACGCAGAAAGAATTCATCGATCAACTTAAATTTTACCCATTTGATATCACACCCGACTAATCTGCTGGTGTAAATACACACTTAAGTCCATAACTAAGTGGGAACATCTCAGTCAGATTGAAATTCGTCAGCCCGATAGATGTGCCTATTAGTGTACTAGTATACCTCGAATCACAAGCTCTAATAGAAATTGACCGCTTCAGAATCGTAGTCACTGACTTTTAAAATCGACGTGAATACATTCCAGAGAGTAATGAAAAGTGACTGAATCACACGCTCCAAATTTATCGGTATGTTTGCGAAGAATGGAACATTGAAATTACTAACTACGGGAAAATGTGGGGGAATTATTATCAATACGGACATTGTTTGGGGCGAGGGGATTCATTGGTTTGCAATATACTTTAAAAATAGGGAAAAAATTTATTATTTTAATTCACTGGGGACTCATCCCTAGAGTGACCCTGTTGTTATAAAAGTTATAAATATTTCTCAAACAGTTGTATATTCCTGAGATTGTCTGGAATCCCCACCGATTATAAGGATATTTTAGTAATACCTGCGGGATGTATTTTCTTTCATTTCTCCTGCACATGTTACGTGGAAAGGGATTTATAATTCTTTAAAAATTATTCTACTTGTGCGAAACTGATCTGAATGATGAATTGGTATGCAAACAGATAAAAAGCCTTTTTCCGTTTGTGTGCACTCGATGTATTGTGTAAAGTTTGACGAGTGTATATATAATTGTAACAATATTTTCTTAAATATAAAATGTTTCCATTAATGTTAGTATTGTGCTCTGTAGCTTATTTATTGGATGCTAGTTCTGTAAGCTGAATTGTACTAAAAGATGATTTATATCATTTAATAAATTGATGAAAATACTGTCTTGTTTTTAACCAAAAAAAAACCTTACATTAGTTCCCCGACGACCTGGCAATCGTTGGACCAGATGTGAGCCAATACTGCGACCTCAGTTTTCATGTCAGTGGATCGAGTGTCCAGTAAAACCTCCAAATCGCCGTCGGCTATTTGCTTTTCTTCAAAACTCTCACGAAAAGTAGCTATAGCAAGATCGAATTCCGCATCGGACCTATAAGGAGAAAGGATACGGTTGTAGACAGAAAATTATTTTGACAGCTCATGCATTTTTCTAATAATAATCATATTGGATGACTAATCACCGTCACAGGGTATCGAGCACCCGTCAGATATTAAACGATTCATCCACATTGGATCTTTTTTAATTAAAATTCATTTGTTCCATATATATATACATATGTATGTATATATATGTATATGTATATATACACAGGGTGTCCCATAAGTCCGGCATCATAGGAGAAATTCATATTTTTCTATTTCTACAAACCATAATTCATATTTTTCTTATGCTCGGGATCCCAATTTCCCGTCCACCATTCTGTTCAGTGACGAGGCTGTTTTTTATGGAAATGGTGAGGTAAATCGACAGAACACCCGCTACTGGTCTCAAAACAACCCTCACTGGTATACCTCTTCAAAGGAACAAGGTGCATCTTGGTTGATGGTATGGTGTGGCATTTGGAAGGATCGCATCATAGACCCCCTGTTTTTCGATGAACATGTCACTGGAGGCATGCTCAAGGAAGAAGCATTTCCCAATGTCTTGAACGAAGAAGGAAATTTCCCAACATGGTTCCTGCAAGACGGCGCTCCTGCACATTACAGCACCCAAGTAAGGGAATACCTTTACCAACAATTCCCTAGTCATTGGATAGGACGTCGAGGGCCTTTGGAATGGCCAGCTAGAAGCCCGGATCTCACGCCACTAGATTTTTATCTCTGGGACACTTGAAAGCGCTGGTATACGCAGAGAAAATTAGGAGTGTTGAACATTTGCGGCAGCGCATTATTGGGGCATGTAACACCACTACTCCTGACATCATTCACCGTGTGCTTGCTGACTGGGTATCACGTCTGAATTTGTGTATTGAAAACAATGGTGGACATATTGAGCACGTTCTGTAAATAAAAGCTTTTGTTTTGCCTTTTTTTATTATTTTTCCTATGATGCCGGACTTATGGGACACCCTGTATATGAAATTGAGGATACATGTTATTTTAATGAAACATTTCACAAACTAATTCTAAATAAATGTTAACACGTAATTATTTGATAAACAAAATTCACTCTCTAAATAATTAATAGAATACCGGATCAGCTAATAAATACAAACCAACTAGCCTAACTGGGCTAAAAAGGAAGATTAGCTGGATGTGCTACGCATTATCTGCCAGCACCGGGTCACGAACCCGGGACCGCAACAATTCCCTATCTTTAAAGTTTTCGTAATTCTAAAAATCAACATGTAGAACTTACTATAAAATTTTAATTTAACATCCTACAGGGAAACAAGCGCGTAATAAAATTTCACTTTCAAAGGATACCTTCATCACATAATAAAATTCACTGTCTAAATGACATTCTCAGGAAGGAAGATTAGCAGGGCTACTAAGCCCCGTCACATAGTCTCGAACCCCTGGGCAGATATCCTCTCACTTCGTTTATTATGGCTTTTTATAAATTAACTAACATTTGCAAGGGTTAACCACCGAATGATACGATGTATATAGCCCGAGAATGAATCACAAACTAAATTATTACGTAATTACTCACATCTCGAGGGTAGCGTCTTCTATTCATTCAAACGGAGGATCATTGCAGATATCATTAACGTTTTGTGTCGCTAGAAGGTTTCCTCCATCAGTCGCTGCAAAAAGCTGGAGTTTGGCCCCTGCAGAGGGGTCCCCCACTTCAAACATCTGTGGGGAAGAGTAGAGGTCTTGCTGACTGGAAGTGTCCATGCTTGATGGTATAGCGTGTTATTCACAGGTAGAAATAGTAACTGTTATGGCACGATCTGCTCGTGGGTCCCATTTTTATATATGGTCCGACGCCCATTTGTATCCAGAGATTAGAAAGCCAATCACAAGCTCACTGACTTCCTGATTGGACATACAGTGGGCGGTACTTAGCCTTTTCTACGATAGTCAACTCTGCGCAGAGAGAGAGAGAGAGAGAGAGAGAGAGAGAGAGAGAGAGAGAGAGAGAGAGAGAGAGTTTTCAGTGTATATATTTAAGGGAATTTCGGAAACAGCAAAAAGCATTTCATAAGGCAAGGATGTTTCTCAAAAAACTTTTTAAAGATAGAGAAGTAAGTTTTCAGTGTATATATTTAAGGGAATTTTGGAAAGAGCACTTCATAAGACAAGGATGTTTTCCAATAAACTTTATTTAAGTTTTCCCTATGAATTATTATTTAACATTTAGGGATCCTAATATAAAAGAATCATCTTTTTATAATGTATTAAATATTAATATAATTGATAGTGCGAGTATATTAGTAGGCAACCTTTTGCATATGCTCAGAGAGTAAAACTATATTAATTTTACTTATTGAATTGTAGAAGGTGCAAATAAATGAGTTATACCGTAAATTTAATTTTTTTTTATAAATACGCGTAGAAAACGATATTTATTGGGCAAGCCTTACTAAAACTATAATGAATATTCTAGGTATTATAATTGTTTAAATGCTGAATTTTATAGTTTGGGGGAATTTAATGAATTATGTCTGGTACTGCGTTTGTTCGATGCCTTCTGAAGTGTTATTAATTCCACAGTGGAGATGGTCTATGTTCGACTCTTGATAAACATCCCACCTTTCTGGTCCTCTGTTTATTCTCTATGCTTAAATTGATTTGTAAATGAGTGCTGAAGGTTTTTGGCAACTTTTGTGAGACATGCCATATTTATTGGGTACGCCATACTAAATCCATAATGAATATTCTAAGTATTATAATTGTTTAAATACTGAATTTTATACTTTGGGGGAATTTAATGAATTATGTCTGGTACTGCGTTAGTTCGAATTATTCTTGCTCGTACAAATAACAGAATTAACTCAATGCATAGCCCAATCTGGCATCTAATCTTAAAACATGATGGTCTAAAATACGAAAAATAATTGGGCAAAAGGTGAAAACAATGAACGTTAAACCCGAAATACAATCTATTTTTAATATAAAGTTATATTAATAGTTTTTGTAATAAGGTTTAAAGATATATTTGTTTTAAAGATAAATTCGTATTCTGGCCTCTAATCTTAAAACATGATAGGGTAAAATGCGAAAATAATTGGGTAAAAGAGGAAAAATGAAATAGTTATCCTTAATTTAATTTCTATTTTGTCTTATAAATCATATTAATGCTTTTTATGTTATAGTTTAAGGATAAAATTGTATATTATGGCGAAAATTTGTTTTGGCATTAACCCTCTGTGGACAGAATTTTCTCTAGGGCTAAGTTATAAATGCGTGTATATGTTAACCCCTCCGTCTATGGCCCTGAGTCGGTTCGGATCGACGGGGGTTCTGGTTAGGAGGCTGCAACGGATATTCCTTCTATAACATTCTATAATTCTTTTCGGTCGCCTTAAATGGTGGGTCGCCACTCTGTTAAACCCTTGGCTACAGACTCGCCAGACTGTTATGCCAATATCTTCTATGGTGCTTGGGTTGTCTCTTTCTCTCGCTTATGGGTCGAGAATTATTAATTCTTCTCTTGCTATAATACTCTGATACTTTCTCTTATACTAAAATTATCGACTTTTCTGACTAAGTTCTGAAGAGAGCACGGCTCGAAGGGAAAAATAAAAACTTCTTTTACTTTGGTTTACTTCTTAAAAATATACAGGTACTGCTCTGAATTTACAGGGGTAGAGGTTCGACCTCTTTCGACCATGGCTCAGGCCGGAATCTAAAAATATTAAGTTAAGGAGGCAAGGGGCCTCTGCCCCCTCCCCGCAGCGAGGCTGCTAACAAAGGAGTTGCAATGAAGTGCTATAATGAAGTCTAATGAAGAAGTGCAATGAAGAAGTGCCATGTATAATATAAACTTAAATGTTTTGGGGGAGGACAGTTGAAGGTTAAATTTCCCCCCATTTTAAACACATGATCAGATGTTTTAAAAGATTACAAATAAAAATTTTAAAAAATAAAAATAAAAACTAATTTGTATTTTTCGCCGAGTCTACATTTATGAAGGCGATATCATTTCGTAATAGTACACATAAGTACAAATTAAGTACACGACTGAGTACGTATTAATTTTGGTTCATTACAATTACGATTACAATTATGGATTACTTCACATACGCTTAAATTAAAGTTTTACAGTTAATTACAATTAAACAGTTACTATAACTTTGTTTTGGTTTTTTACAGTGTTTCATATTAATAGACAATTTAGATGTTAGAAATATAATACAAAGTACATGGCACATACGAGATAATTTATTTACGAAATAATATGCTATAATATGTTATGAATTTGAAATCAGAGCGAACGGAGATATTTTATCTTTGAGGCGCTCGATTCTGTCGTAGTGAGTGGAATTTTATAACTTAACTCAGCATTTTTGAGTTCAATGCGGGAGGTGAAATAATAAAAGAAAATAAAACGTAAAAAGAATACATGTACGTAATCATGATCGTCAATAGACATGTACGACTGCACACAGTAGTGTACACATATCATTCGTCACCCAATAGGTTGTGTGCGTAATATAGACACGAGTAAACATAGACTGATAAGTTGATAGGGCATAAGTAGACAATAGGTAGATGAATGAATAAGTAATAAAATTAATAAAGGATAGTGGTCAAGAAAGAACATGAATGTAAGAATGAGTATGGTTGAATAATGAGTATGGTTGAATAATGAGTATGGTTGAATAATGAGTATGGTTGAATAATAATATTTATACTACATAACACCACAACATTATTACTAAAGAATTTACCATACATTGAATACGGAAGATGTCCAAATACTAAGAACGTGATTCAGTGTACAAAGTATGGGAAACGTAAAGAGAATAAAGTTATTTTATGACGTCATAGTGTATAAGTCATTATTAGAAAAGATGAATTAGGGAAATACAGTAATGAATAAAGAAGTATAAATCGAAATTCTATCCAAAAACTCGCTTAGGCGATTTTGGTTTCTTATGTAAAAATGAACATTCAACATAAAACTATACGAACATAAGTTCTGCATGAAGACAATGAATCCATATAATGATGGTGTAGGAATTGTTCATTGTTCACTTTTTACAGTATTTCCCCCCTAAAATGGTATTAATACAATAATATAATACAATATAATAAAATTGATAACTAATTTTATTGACTATTGTAGATAAAAAATCGAATTATGTAATGGATGATGTATAGACCTGTGGTCAAGTGTGTATTTGGGTGTATTAGGTGCAAAGTGTGTATTTTACAATTTCGAGGGACAGATTAGCTGATAGGATTGTTCAAGTAACTGAATATTCAATGATTTTAGCATAAGGTTTGTATATATATATATAGTGTGCCTACATGCATTTTTATTGACTGTTGTAGGTACAAATCGAATTACGTAGTGGATGATGTATAGACCTGTGGTCAAATGTGTATTTATGTTTATTGGGTACAAAGTGTGTATTTTATAATTTCGAGACACAGATTAGCTGAGAGGATTGTTAAATTAACTGTATAAATGCATGAGCGAGAATTTATATAAAGTAAGCAATAATTATTATGTATTATGATGATGATATTTGCATACGAGTTTTAAAGTGACTGGAGGGACGGAACGTAAATGAATTCGAATGTGTCAAAAGTAATAAAATTCAATTAGGATTATCGATTTTACATAATCAGTTACACTTATAAGGTAATTAAAAAAACGAACTTAGAGGAACTTACAATTAATGAAAGTACATCTCACGGTTTTAAAATTGAATTTTGAAGATGGAATTAAATTCGACTACGACAATTACTCAGTATTAATCGAATTAAAAAAATATAAAAAATATAAAGTTTGAAAATAGAAATCAATGATAAACTATAATAAACTAAGCATATAATATTCTTAAAAATAAAAAAACACAACTTAACATAAACGGAGGTTATGTTCCATAGTACTAAAGAGGAATTAACCATGGTTGAACCATTTCTCCGGTTGACACTGGGTTCAACTGGGGTTGGTTTTTTTTTTTTTTTTTTTAAATAAAATAAAAAAACAAAGTTTGGAGTACGACATTCGGGGGAATTGAGTGACTAAGCGGGGGGTATAAGTCTGAAATTGACAATTACATCTTTCGTGAGCACTTTGCTCTTTTTTTTTTTTTTTTTTTAAAAGATTGCTTGTCACACTACTTAGAACAAAAAATTAAAAGAGTTCAACAAACGGAGGGACGGCATGTTCCTCATATACATTACAATAATTACCAAAATCGTTACAAACAATTGTAAAAACTATTTTGGTTACAAATAATGAATGACATAACTATATATTTATATACGTAACAATGCATGAAAAGGGAAAGACAAATCGGTGAATTTCCGTCTTACAAACAAAGAAAAGGTTAAACCAAAGCCGCAACCAGGTCAATTCAGGTTGAATTTAATTCTCTTTTACGACACAAAAAAAAGGTTGAATTAAATTCTTAAATTACATTTTCTTAAATTAAATTCTCTTAACTTACAAAGAAAAAGTTGAATTCAATTGACTACATTGAAAACTGACTTGGGACTCGTAATAAAAATGACTTGAAATAAAACTCTGATTTCAAATAAAACTCTCTTGGAATAAAACTGACTTGAACTCTATCAAGTATTCTGAACCTAACTTGAACGCTTGTCAAGTATTCTGAAACTTAAACTGTCTAACTTGAACGCTTGTCAAGTATTCTGAAACTTAAACTGTCTAACTTGAACGCTTGTCAAGTATTCTGAAACTTAAACTGTCTAACTTGAACGCTTGTCAAGTATCTTGAAACTTAATCTGTCTAACTTGAACGCTTGTCAAGTGAAGATTAACTGAAAATGGAAAATGACTGCACTTGATCTTTATCAAGTGGAGACGATTAACCTCTGTTTTGGTTGGCCCTCTTGGTGCAACCTTCTGACTTGAAAAACTGACTTCAAAAAATGACTTCAAAAAATGACTTCAAAAAATGACTTAAAAAAATGACTTCAAAAAAATGACTTCAAAATTGCTTCAAGTATCTTTATAAATCTCTGGGGTTTGGTTGTCCCTTTTGGTTACAACCAACTGAAACTGTCTGAAAACTGAAAATGGAACTTGAAACTGCTTCAAGTAACTCTATAACTCTATAAACTCTCTATAAACTCTCTGTAAACTCTCTCTTTCTTAATTTGCAAGTCAATTCAATTCAGTAATTGAAAAAAAATTTGCAAACAAAAATATAAAATGTAAACAACATTTCACTCTAATGTACGGGAAGGTACCTAAAATAAAATTATTCTATACTGAATATAACAGTGAAAATAACTCTGAAATTAACTCTCTTTGAAATTAACTCTCTTTGAAATTAACTCTCTTTGAAATTAACTCTCTTTGAAATTAACTCTGTTACAATTAACTCTGTTACAATTAACTCTGTTACAATTAACTCTCTGACAATTAACTCTGTTACAATTAACTCTCTGACAATTAACCCTCTGTTAAAATTACTGTTTCAATAAAAACAAATGTATCACTGGTGTATGGAATGTTCACTGTGTTTCTTGTGAATTCTGACTTGATACTCATTATTAACTGTTAATAATAGTGATTTTTCAAATGTTTACAAATTAATTAAAAAAAAAAAACTGTACTTAACAAAATTTTCTATGGGGAAATCCTTGAGACGTGTCCTGAAGACGTCTTGCTGGCTACTTCTTCTTGGATGAAAACTAGGCGTGGAGAACTTGGAGTCGTGACACCGGTTCAAGGGTGGATGTTACGAACTAGAAGTCGTGACACGCCGGTCAACTGGTTTTATCCTGATGCAGGGTAATTTCTATCTTGGCCAAAGAGTGGCCTCTTCTTAAAATCTTCTTGTTTTTAAAATCTTCTTGTTTTTGAAATCTTCTTGTTTTTAAAATCTTCTTGTTTTTAAAATCTTCTTGTTTTTAAAATCTTCTTGTTTATAAAATCTTCTTGTTTTTAGAATCTTCTTCTTAAAATATTCTTCTAATCCTGGTTAAGGGTCTGGAAGACTGGAAGAATCCTGGAGTCGTGAAGATCCTGGTTAAAGGGTCGCCAAATGTTTACCCCTCCGTCTATGGCCCTGAGTCGGTTCGGATCGACGGGGGTTCTGGTTAGGAGGCTGCAACGGATATTTCTTCTATAACATTCTATAATTCTTTTCGGTCGCCTTAAATGGTGGGTCGCCACTCTGTTAAACCCTTGGCTACAGACTCGCCAGACTGTTATGCCAATATCTTCTATGGTGCTTGGGTTGTCTCTTTCTCTCGCTTATGGGTCGAGAATTATTAATTCTTCTCTTGCTATAATACTCTGATACTTTCTCTTATACTAAAATTATCGACTTTTCTGACTAAGTTCTGAAGATAGCACGGCTCGAAAGGAAAAATAAAAACTTCTTTTACTTTGGTTTACTTCTTAAAAATATACAGGTACTGCTCTGAATTTACTGGGGTAGAGGTTCGACCTCTTTCGACCATGGCTCAGGCCGGAATCTAAAAATATTAAGTTAAGGAGGCAAGGGGCCTCTGCCCCCTCCCCGCAGCGAGGCTGCTAACAAAGGAGTCGCAATGAAGTGCTATAATGAAGTCTAATGAAGAAGTGCAATGAAGAAGTGCCATGTATAATATAAACTTAAATGTTTTGGGGGAGGACAGTTGAAGGTTAAATTTCCCCCCTTTTTAAACACATGATCAGATGTTTTGAAAGATTACAAATAAAAAAAAATAAAAAATAAAAAAAACTAATTTGTATTTTTCGCCGAGTCTACATTTATGAAGGCGATATCATTTCGTAATAGTACACATAAGTACAAATTAAGTACACGACTGAGTACGAATTAATTTTGGTTCATTACAATTACGATTACAATTATGGATTACTTCACATACGCTTATGATTGTCCATTACAGTTCTATTAAAGTACATTACGTTATATTAAATTAAAGTATTACAGTTAATTACAATTAAACAGTTACTATAACTTTGTTTTGGTTTTTTACAGTATTTCATATTAATAGACAATTTAGATGTTAGAAATATAATACAAAGTACATGGCACATACGAGATAATTTATTTACGAAATAATATGCTATAATATGTTATGAATTTGAAATCAGAGCGAACGGAGATATTTTATCTTTGAGGCGCTCTATTCTGTCGTAGTGAGTGGAATTTTATAACTTAACTCAGCATTTTTGAGTTCAATGCGGGAGGTGAAATAATAAAAGAAAATAAAACGTAAAAAGAATACATGTACGTAATCATGATCGTCAATAGACATGTACGACTGCACACAGTAGTGTACACATATCATTCGTCACCCAATAGGTTGTGTGCGTAATATAGACACGAGTAAACATAGACTGATAAGTTGATAGGGCATAAGTAGACAATAGGTAGATGAATGAATAAGTAATAAAATTAATAAAGGATAGTGGTCAAGAAAGAACATGAATGTAAGAATGAGTATGGTTGAATAATGAGTATGGTTGAATAATGAGTATGGTTGAATAATGAGTATGGTTGAATAATAATATTTATACTACATAACACCACAACATTATTACTAAAGAATTTACCATACATTGAATACGGAAGATGTCCAAATACTAAGAACGTGATTCAGTGTACAAAGTATGGGAAACGTAAAGAGAATAAAGTTATTTTATGACGTCATAGTGTATAAGTCATTATTAGAAAAGATGAATTAGGGAAATACAGTAATGAATAAAGAAGTATAAATCGAAATTCTATCCAAAAACTCGCTTAGGCGATTTTGGTTTCTTATGTAAAAATGAACATTCAACATAAAACTATACGAACATAAGTTCTGCATGAAGACAATGAATCCATATAATGATGGTGTAGGAATTGTTCATTGTTCACTTTTTACATATATGAAAGGTTAGAAATTTGTAAAAGTTTTCCATATCGTGTTGAACTTAGTTTATCTTATTCGATATTTTGTTTAAAAGATCGCATACCAAACGTCAAATTGGCCTAGTGGTGTTCCACCATGAGAAGCTCAATAGAAAAACTATTAGCGTTGCCTTTTTTATGAGACCTTGTCTGCCAACCCCTTGGCCCCGTAAACGTATTTGTTTGTTAATAGCTCTGTCTATTGGGTCGTATTTGGAGACCTTGTCGGTCTACCATGAGCTGGTAAGTAAAACGGTGGTGGTGGTTGTGGTGCTGTGGTGGTGGTTTTGTAATACTGCTGAGAGGTCTTAAGGTCTAGACGCTTGGTTGTAGCCCTCATATCGGTTACGTGGTGTTGATGGAATGAGCTCCTAAAAGTCTATGCTTAGACGATTGGTGATGTGTTTTTTTTTGTTTGGTAGTTATGCTTGTGTATATTTTGTTATTGGGGCTTTACATGCATCTGTTTATATATATATATATATATATATATATATATATAATAAATATAATGTGTGTGTGTGTGTGTGTGTAATAATAGGGGATCCATGGGCGTATAGTGAGAGGGTGTATGGGCGTTTGTGTGCGCTTTTAATTCGTTCGAAGGTTATTAATATATACAGGCCATTTATGCTTTCTAAGCCAACTGGCAGATTAAACCAACTGCCAACTGGCTGATTAAGCCAACTGGCAAATTTCGAGTTGTAAGCCAAATGATGCTACCTGAGCTCTCAATAAGCTTCTGCATCTCGCAGAAGCTGGATGGTCTCTTCCTCTCTCTCCTCCTCTCTCTCTCTTAGGTTAGATTTACCCTTTTGGGCGGTGAGGCCGTCCCACCTTATCCACAAAGAGGTTAGGTGAACTTCCCCCTTTTTGGGGGTTGGCACTGGGTGAGGGGGTTTGGCACCTTGCAACAAGGGGTCGGTGGCACAGGCACTCATTTGATTAACATTGCAATTGCTCTGCACTCTAACCTTTTGGGCCATACTACTCAGACTCCCCACGCAAGAAAAAGTTCAAAATGGCTCCCTCTGGAGGAAAGGTTATAGCCACCATCTTCTGAGACATGAAATGAGAGATTCTGGTGGACATTATGAAGAAAGGACAACAATCAACTCAGAGGCATATATTGATACCCTACAGAGACTCCAGAGACGTATAAAGCAAGTTCGACCGGAGAGAAAACTGTAAGACGTCCTTCTTTTGCACGATAACGTAAGACCACACAACATTTTGCAAACAAGAGAGGCCATCACAAAAATGCGCTTGACTGTGTTACCCCACCCTCCATACCGCCAGGATCTGGCACCTTCAAACTTCCATTTGTTTGTGTCAATGAAGGATGCTATTCGTAGAAGAAAGTTTCAGAGTGACGATGAGGTTGTTGAGGAGGTTAGGAGGTGGCTCCAGCGGAACCTAGCCGACTTTTACCAGGAAGTTATAAAGGCCCTTGTTTCGAGGTAGAGGAAAGCCATAGAAAAGGATGGAGACTATGTCGAAAAATAAAAACTTGTCAAAAAGGTATGTAACTACTTGTGTACAAAATTTCTGGAACTTACAAGGAAACTTGGAAAGAAAAAGAAAGGTGGGGAAAAATATATTGAGTGACCCTCATATATACATATATATATATATATATATATATATATGTGTGTGTGTGTGTGTGTGTGTTTGTGTGCGTGCATGTATCTTCAATCTATATGCTTGTATACAGCATTTTATATATAACCTTGGTTGACCTTGGCCTTGCCTCCGCCCGAATTGTTCATTCTGACGAAGGTCAAACTTGTCACTCCACCTTAGACCTACAGTTTAACGTGGAATCCGAACCACGCTCCACCAGCAGCCCAGCGTCTTAATCACTAGGCTACCCAGGGTACCCATTTATCTACCAACCAATTTCTTTATTGTGTGGAAGGATGAACAGCTGGGTTTTGCTACGCGCTGCCTGCCGTCACCGGGTCTCGATTCCCGGGCCGGTGGATTCGTAGTCAGCGACGCTAACCACTTGCACCATCGAGGTGACTAGAATATATTTTGAGTAGATAGATTTGCTAGAAGAGGAAGAGGAGTCTGTTGTATGATATTTACGTGAAAAGTAAATAAACGCGTGAAGTGAAAGTAAACAAATCAAACAGCATGGTCAAATTTCTTATTTTCGAAGCCAAAGAAACAAACCTCATTATTATGAACGTGTAGAGACCACCAAACTCCACAAAAAGTGAAATCCGATTCGTTACAAATAAAATAGGAAACACGTTAAAATCACTTAGAACCCCGCTCGAAATATACTGTATTTATCAGTGGGGATTTTACTTTCGTTCATAACATGAAAGAAAAGTGAATACATTATTTACATTGGAAAGTTCCACGTCAACAATAGAAAAGATGACGGAATTCAACCAAAATGCTATTGAATATTATGGAAAATTATGCATTAAATCAGTACATTTGTGACTCGATTCGAAAGGAGGTTTTTTATTTCATTTGGATTAATAACAATGCCATGATAATAAATAACAATGCAACACAAACTAATTTTCTGGTCATAACATAATTAATATACAAATAAAGTTAGAAACTACAAATCCGAGACTCACTCTAGAGAGAGAAAAAGAAAATTTAAAGACCAAAAAAAGTAGACTGGGCAAGTATAAATGCAGAATTAAGGGTAGACTGGGAATTGCTACTTCTCGAAAAAAAAAAAAATACTGTACTATGTTCTCATATAGTAAAAAACGACACTTAACCTATATTGCTGAAACATGTTTCAAGGAAACAAAAAAATACGTATCAAACTCGAGAGAGAATCAAATTTTTATTTAGACAAAGGAAACAAACTGTAAAAAATATCCACAAATGCGAAACAGACACGAGGATACTTAAGCTAAAAAAAAAATAAAACGCGAAATCGAAATGGATCTAAAACAAATATTCATCCGCATCACGAACGAGAAGAGGAGGAAAACAAGATAGTAGAAAACAAAAAGATAATCCAAAATATTTCCAAACGTTTACGAAAAGGAAAATGTAATGTAAAGAAAGTGGTTATTCTTTAAAAGATGAAGTAAACGAATACACAAACAGCCCTGAAAAAGGACTTAACCGATAAGTGCCAACTGGCAAATTTGCCTGCCAGACTTGTACAGTTGTGGAGAAAAGTTCGTGGCATCCTTATTTTTATATGTACTGCATGTATATGGCGAAAGCTCATTGGTAAACTTTTGGATACTGATTAGTGGAAGATTTGGAGTCATATGATTCGGTGAAAATGATGTTTTGTCACTAAGCCCCGCACTTCAATCTTAAATATTAGTATATTCGAAGCAATAAATATATAAGTGGTAGCGTTGTAATAATTATTTTACTCGGTACTGAATTGTGTATATATATATATATATATATATATATATACAGAATGAGAGTGTGTGTTTATGAAAACTTTATCATCACCAACGCATTATCGTGCGTGGACAAATCTTTAGTGACCCCGACTAGAACTTCGCGAATGGCTCGTCTGAAAACTATAACTTTTTTCAGAAGAAATTACACCACACGCACCCTTACATAATTTGATGCACACATTCGGGCATATTTGTTCACTACAAAAAAGTTTAGAGCAAAGTTTATTTGGCCAAAATTTTGTTCAGGTGAGTAAGATTTTTGTCCGCGTGATGCTGGGCGGAGTTTATTTGTCGATCGAACTTGAGTGAGAATAAGAAGGGTATCCTGTCTGAAATTAATAATAAAAAGAATAATAACTATATTAATGAAGGTAATAATGGTAGTGATAATAACAATAATGATAAAGACGACAGTAATAATAATAATAATAATAATAATAATAATAATAATAATAATTATGATGGTAACGGTAATAACACGAATAGTGGTGGTGAAAAACTCAATGGGATATGCAGTAATAAGGACGGGAAAATTAAACTGGATTAAAAAGAAAGAGGTACACTGAAGAAATACTGAAGTCATAAATACAAAATAAGGAAATAACGTAAGGTATTAAAGGATTTTTAAATTTTATAGAGTTTGGATTTTTAGGAAGTTATTCCACCTTGAGACTGTCTTCTTTAAATTTTATTCCGTTTGAGTTTATAAATACGGTGTCTACAAATTGAGTCGACAGGTATATAAAAAATATTCTAAACTAAATAATACTGGCTTGTATACGGACGGTTTGCGAATGCGGCTGACACGTGCGGTTTTTGGCCCAGTTTGTGTAGAGCAAGCCTGAGGTAGTACGGATATGACTATGATTGATAGAGGTAAATTTGTGCTGCCTTAGGGAGGAAACACAAACTTGCGGTGCGTCTTGCTCCTGAAGAATCATGCACCAGGACTGATAATAACTGGAGAGGTTTGCAATATAAACTAACGAAAATGGCAATAAGTTGAATGCGGATATGGATGTGCTTTTGATTAGAATAACACAGAGCATTGTTGCTTTCAGTGGTGATGAACCACGTACGGAAGCATCGTCAGTACTTTGACTCTCTATTTGCTTGGCAATGTTGCGAGCTGCTCGTACCCTGAAATGGGCGTATGAGCGGAATGATATTCTATGTAAAAAGGTGTTTAATTCGTCATACTGTCACTTAAATTATAAATGCAGTGATATATATATAATTATATATATATATATATATATATATATATATATATATATATATATATATATAAACCCAAAATATTTGTGAATTCAGATGAGTAATCTGCATTTTCTTTCTCATTTAGGGAATTCATAACAACACTAAACCACTCCACCGATACATACAGGCTATACAAGACTATAAACAGCATTTTCCACTCTAACAGCGGTATTCACACCTCACACGTGGCTATCTGTCGCAGCCAAAATAATATCCCAACATACACACAACAAGCTAACATTCTAGTTAATCACTACGCAAAGATAAGTCACATAAACAGACACAACAACCAGAAACACGCAGACAGACAAACAACCAGACAAAAGAAAACCTACGGACTCGACACGACCATTACACCTTTCAATACAGACCAGACCACCAACATCATCGAAAACATTAAGAATTCGAAGGCTACTGGACCAGACAACATATCTAACATACGCCTTAAACACTTGGGCCCACAGGGAATACTAGCTCTCCCAAATATCAGCACATATTCATACCAACACTATTATTCCTGACATATGGAAACAAGGTAAAATTTTTACACTACTCAAACCAAACAAAAATCCAACAGAACCAGCTTCCTATAGACCCATTACTTTACTATGCACACCTTCCAAAGTAACAGAAAGACTAATCTAACAAATCACCAACCCACACATACCACTATCGCCTACTCAACATAAATTCAAACCTCACCACTCAAACACGGCATTACTCACTAACCTCAGGCAGCACATCATGGATGGCATCAACTCCAGACGATCAGCTCAACGTACACTATTAGCAACAATAGACATTAGTAAAGCATTTGATGCTATTCCACGCTTCTCTCTCATAAACAAAATACTCAACACAAACACACACAATAACACTAAAAGGTGGCTGAGCAACTATCTTTCGGGAAGATACATGGCATATTTAATGGCAAGTCTTCCAAAAACAAGCTTTTTCCGAACGGGGTCAGTAGCATTGGCGCAAAATGGGAGAGTGCAATGCAATTGCAAATGTTGATCAATGGCGCAGAAGGTTATTAACCAATGGGAGGGGGATGTTGCAAGTTGTTATGCAACAAGGGAATGTTGCAAATTATGCAACAAGGGGGGTGTTGCCAGATCTTATGCAACAAAGGGAGGGGGGGAATGTTGCAATAGCAACAAAGGGTTATGCAACTTGGAGGCGGAGTTATCCCCCAAGAGAAAGAGAGAGGAGAAGGAGAGAAAGGAAGAGAAGTGTTCGCCTGGCAGGAGCCAAGCGCATATTAAGACTTCAGCCGAGCGGCCTTTGTCTTAATATGTTCCTAATCAGCCAGTTGGCTTAATCAGCCAGATGGCTTATCTGGCTGAGTTACCAGATTGCGCTATTTATTTAATTAAAGCATATATTCTGGCTTAATCAGCCAGTTGGCTTAGAAGGCTGAGTTGCCAGTTTGCACTATTTATTTGATTAAAACATATATTCTGGCTTAATCCGCTAGTTGGTGTATCTGGCTGAGTTGCCAGTTTGCGCTATTTACTTAATTAAAGCATATATTCTGATTAACCCGCCAGTTGGCGTATCTGGCTGAGTTGCCAGATTGCGCTATTTATTTAATTAAAGCATATATTCCTGCTTAATCCGCCAGTTGACTTTGAAGGCGTAAATGGCTTGTTCAGGTGTTGAGGTTGAGTTGCCAGATAGCGCTATTTATTTAATTAATGCATATATTCTGGTTTAGAAACCTGTTTTAGAAGCCAGCCAATTGGTATAATTTAATAACGTGTACACCCGAAAGAATGAAATAAAACACCATTACATCATTCTGTTTATTTAGGCGAATTAATGGAAATATATAGAAAATAAATATACAATGGAATATATATGATCAAAAATAATAATAGCTAACGGACGATGAATATATAATAAATATACAATGGAATATATATATGATCAAAAAAATAATAATAGCAAGAGAAACACGAACGGGAAATATATAATAGAAAATAAACAAAACGTTGTATTATGAATATATTAATACAGGAAAAAATATATATACAGTTATATAAAATAATTAAATATATTGAAAATAATAATATACGAAACGTATAATCAAATGCATTTTAGTACAGGAATATATATATATATATATATATATATATATATATATATGATACACACAAACCGTGCATGCAACAAGGAACTCTTCTAGGAAAATTAAATCCACTATAGTCAGAGTAAGTAATGGTATATAGCAAATACTATAGTGTTTTCTTTTTCATGATGCTAGCCCGACGTGGGCAACAGGTCACTCGCAAAGAGGTCCCAAAAATATAGCTTCCTTCACCAGCTATCTGCAAAGCAGATAGGATCCAGCTTTGGGACAGGATCTAGGGTTTAAAGCAGTCTAGCCCAGCTACATTTAGGACCTCAATAAAAACAAAAGACTCGCTGCCTTCACGTCAGATTGAATACATCAAAGAAAAAGGGGTAACTATTATATTTTTAGCCAAAAACCAAAACTTAAACCTCAACTGGCAGAATTGAGCGTCCACTTTTCAAGGCATGTAACATGTCCATTTCATGATGGGAATGAACTCAGAATGGTTCCTTGAGGTGTTTTATGATACACACAGACCGTGCATGGAATAAGGAACTCTTCTAGGAAAATTAAATCCACTATAATCCGAATAAGTAATGGTAAATGACAAATACTGTAGTCGGGCTAGCGTCGGGCTAGCATCATGAAAAAGAAAAAACTATAGTATTTGTCATTTACCATTGCTTATTCGGACTATAGTGGATTAATTTTCCTAGAAGAGTTCCTTGTTCCATGCACGGTCTGTGTGTATCATAAAACACCTCAGGGAACCATTCGGAGTTCATTCCCATATATAATATATATTTATTTATATATATATATATATATATATATAATATATATATATATACAATTAAATAAATAAATATACATCCTTTATGTTCTACGAGGTATATTAAATAATTAAAAAATAATAATATACGAAACGTATATCAATTGCATATTAGTAGAGGAAATACAGGGCTATTTAAAATGATTCACCTAATTTCAAATGAGAATATTTTTTAATGTTACAAATACAGAGTGATTTGTGATACATCAACCAAAAGAAAAACTGTTCAAATTTTGTTTCTCACCTCATAAATGCTCTATGTGACTTCCCCTAGTTACACGAGCAACGTCGACACGATAGTCGGATTCCTCCCATACTCGCTCCAGCATGTCCGTTGTCACTGACTCTACGGCAGTAACAATGCGAGTTCGGAGCTCATCCAAAGATGTGGGCAACGGTGGCACGTACACAGTATCCTTAACGTACCCCCAAAGGAAGAAGTCACAGAGTGTAAGATCCGGCGACCGATTTACTGCTCGAAAACTGCAACACACAAAACGCCTTCTGCTGTGAGGACGCCATTTTCACACTGACTGTTTGTTGCTAGGCTAGACCACGGCGTGACTTTGGAGCCCTCTCGCGGTGATTTTATAAAACAGAAAGATTTCCTCTTTCATGTGGTGTATCCCCAGTTGATGCACGGTTGATAGGTACGGAAGTATTCTCAGTTGAAATCGGATGAATCAATTTCAATAGCCCTCTATATATATACACAATTAAATAATAAAATATACATCCTTTATGTTCTACGGTGCCAAACGCTAAACTCACACGTAATCGAGTCTACAGTCACATCGTTATTACTTTGTACTACGCGGTAAAACCGTCCAAGCAACACTTCACCGTTTAACATATACGGATGTCTATACTCGACATAAATGGCTTTCATATCGTTCAATACTCTTTTTGTGCCCACTTTACAATCGGTTAGCAAGTTATCTTTAAACACGGCTAGAACACAATCAAAAGCACGCACAAAGAGGTCATCGTTAACCACATCATTGTTATTAAATACAAATTTATAAAGCCTTTCCAATCGAGGGTTTTTTTCTTACCGTCCCGAGCTTTTCAATCGTGAACTCTTCTTCACTCAGCATAGCGGCAATTGAAATAATCTTCCAAGTCGTACCGACAGCTATTCATTATATAGAGGTACAGCTCTTCAGGGTGAAGAGTGTAGGCAAGCTCTGGCCTGTATCGCTCAAGTGCTTTGTACCAAAGTTCAGGATATTTTGAAGAATCTAAACCTTTTAAATATGCATCCAGCTCTAGACCATTCTCGCCTTGTTCATTCCTACATTCGATTTCAAACATTCTGTCGAGGATGAAACGGTTTCGCGTAGGGACAAGAACGTTATTATCAGATGCATTCTTCCACATCAGTCGTATATCAATGCATGGCTGTTCGTTATTTATACAGAACGTGCAGACAACGGCATATGAGGGGGCGTCACTAATCTGCTCTCCTCTTGTACCTACACCTGCAGGTATTTTATAACGGTCCTCTCCCCACTTCTCAACTATCACGAAGACTATTCATCTCCTCAACACTTAAATAAATGACATTACGTTTACCAGAGTTTGCTTGCCTGCAAATCGTTTTAAGTACATAGTAAATGGTGCCGGTTTCACACCTGAACACGCGCAATGACTTCGTCACGGACACATCGTAAGAGGCGTTGAGACTGCTTCTCAAAGGAAGTTCCATCGTATTCACAAGTCCACACGCATCAAGCTCTGAGATGACTATGAGCCATAGGTGGAAGGATCGGCTCGACGGGCAGAGTGAGTCACGCTGGTGAAACGTGTACGGGTTTGTTCGAACTCGTGTGTTTCGTGATGTACACGTGTGGGCGGCTCACTGGGGTGAGCGAGTCACACCATAAACTGCTGAAGCGTGTACAGGCTTGTTTGAACACTTGTACCTTTGGACAAACAGAATTTTCCGCTACATGAAAAAATACCGGCGTTAATGTTTTATCACTCACCAGACATTCATTTCCACAAACTAAACATCTTCACAATACGTTGCACTATTTGAGAGAAACATATGCCCATATCTATCCTTTTTTGTTTAACAAGCGATACTCGTCTCAAACGTCTGTTAAAAACTCACACAGCCCATTAGCCACAACCTCACTACAAACCTCGTCATGATATATATTAATATAGTGGTAAAAATACTTAAGATTCCCCATGATGATAAGATTTACATTCTCAACCGTAGGGTACGAGTAGTCTGTATGGTGTAACATGACATAATATCGCTTGTCACACCACTCATCAACAAGACTGACTATCCATAACCGTTGCTTATCTTCTGAATGTGTTGCTTCTACTACTTCGCGGTATATGTGAGCCTTTATAAAGGTTAGGTTTACAACATACTTAAATGCATCGTTTGTACTACGAAATCCTACAATGCCCTCGCCATAATACCGGTAGAGTATTTGAACATCTTGGTCCTACGCGCGGCTCAATGTAGCCTTAAAAGTATCAAAGGAGGGAGGAATAGGGAGTTTTTCAGTATCCACCACATCTTGGCACTTTGCCGAATACCACTTCATAAACGTTAAACACGCAATATTAAAGGTAGCCATTACTTTTTTTCGTCTACGCGGGAGAATACACGTCTGAGCTCAAGGGTATGCAGAGGTCAACTGAGCACGCAGGGATAGACATATGCTCAGGTAGTGGCAGGACTCGCGTTGCCGATCTTACAGTGGGCGGAGCTTAGCTTTTTACTGTAAACACACACACACACGCACGCACGCAAAGGAGAAAATGATGCTTAGATGAAACAAATATACGTGATAAATAAACATATCAATACACATATATATAAATACAATAAAGGATTAAGGTAGACAAAGGGTACGGTATCATAGGTACCAGGCACCTCGTAACTCTTCCTATACGTGTTACGGCATACCTTCGTGGCCCTAAATTCCTTCACACCCTCCAGTTTCTGCGCCCGAAAATTGTGCGTCCCCACAGTCAGTTGGGATAGCTGGTCACCCTCATCTTCCAAGCACACTAGTTCTTTCAACGAGTTAAAGTTAACGACTCAACGGTTCGCATGGTTAAGCGTGATACCCTTAGCCTTCACGATATACTTCATATCATCCCCCTACCCTCACCCGTACCCCATAGGTTTTGGCCCTGTTGACACAAACGAGTCTGCGTATGCATCATCACCATACTCATCCTTCATCTCGTCAGTTAGCTCTCCGAGGAACTCCCCAATAGCGGGCATGTATTCACCTTCCCTCGCTGTGAATATCACGCTATCTGTGTCAGCGTACAACACCCTCCGTCGAAGAGAGTGCAATAGGCCCCAAAGTTTGATGCGGGCGTAGGCCGTTGTGAAACTGGCTGCTGGTATGTTTGTAACCAGTGAGGTATCTGTGGCCAGTTCGGTGATGTTGCACTTTATTATGTAAGTATTGCCTACATTCACGATCTCCATAACCTCTTTATCGGGAGCGTGCGTTGGCATAATCCCAGACTTCACTATAACTTTGTGCCAAATGGACGTTCCCTTTGTCGGTATTCTGTGAAAACTTTCCCCAAAGACGGTTTAGAATAAACTTTGCACTAAAGCGCTTGCCAGGATTCTTAACAATTTGGGATCGGTCAAGCTGTATACCTTCATGGGCACGGGAACTCTGAATATAAGCCGTTTTATCATCTTCGGTATCAACCCCTCTTGGATATCCTGACGCCTCAGCGTTATCCTTCAAAAAAGCGTTTATATATGGTATGAAAAGGTTGGGTAGCTTCTGAAACCTCCACACCTCATGTATCTTTATTATTCTATACCCATGGCGAACGGCTAGGGCCAGCTCAGGGCTTGTATATACACCTCTGTTCTTACGCTGGTTGGTTGTATTGTCACAATCACAGTTGTTCTCTTCTGCGCACTTCACGCACAGTGGAAACATGAGCTTGTGATCTATAACGACGGGTAAGATCGGTATCCATAAATCGCGAGGGGGGAGCACGTCTACGAAAGGGAGTCCAAAGTAGCGCTCAATTAAGTTAGCTGAAAACTCTTCGATGGTTGGTATGGTGGGCCCCACCATTTTTTCAGGTGCACCTACGGGGTACGGATTGTTCTTCATCACGTAAGGGTATAAAGAACAGAAGTCGTAGTAATGGAGTTTCACGCCCTCCGTAGGCGGAAAGTATTACTTGAAGGGATTTGTATGCCCTCCAAACAAGCTGTCACCGCATTTGAGGGAGTCCAACACCATTGAACGTTTGATGGGCCTTATTTCTTCACGGTACTGTCCATCTGTTTCAATCCGTGCATCATACTCATGCTCCCACAAGATTTTGTGAGTGAACTGGGAGCCTATAAGTTGATCGCGTGTGCGGGTCCATGCGAGGCAGTCGGCGGGAGATCTTCCATAAAGGTCCCCTGTGACGTCACATTCAGCGCGCGGGCATCGATGCCACCATCAGCCGTTAAAGGAATACTAAGTCTTCTCGCCAGTGGCTGGATCCTCACTTAGGCTGTCAACCCATAAAACATGACCATTAACCTTAATGGGTACTTCATCCGTGTTGCGGACATGCTGTATGTATACCCCGGTCTGGTGCTGTAGGGTATGAGCCAGTAAATAACCTTGTGCCCATAACTGCGGGGATTGTTTCTGAGAATAGCTGCTAAGGTGTCTTTAGGCATGAAGTTACCGTATTTTCAGGCGTATAACGCGTACACTAATTTTGAAGAGAAAATTATTTTGAAGGGAAAAGTTAGGAAAATTAAAATTTAGGAAACAATATACCTCCTACCTTACTTCACATGTACAATTTTAACGAGTTAATTTTAACGCAGGGTGATTTTTGGAGTATTTTGTGGGAAAAAAAGTGCGCGTTATACGCCGGGAAATACGGTTTTCTTGAACACCGTAAAATATAATTAGGCAATCGTGGATCGTGGTCGCGACTTGCAGCGGATTGCATTTGAAACGGGTTATGTACATCTTGTAGTTAAAGTAATGTTTGGGTGTAGGTAGTCCTACGTAATTCAAAGTTTCGTTAGTGATGAATGTGTAAGGAAATACCCTTTTGAAACTTCATGACCCATGACCTTGGGTAGCTTTTCTAATTTACAAGGTGTGAACAGCACGGTGTCTTTAAACTGTACATTACCTCTTATCTGTATCTGTATTAGTTTGTTGCCTTTTTTCAAGGGATCACCTGTAAATAACGCAGACGACTCGTGTTCACGCAACTCCTTATAAAGGAAATGTGTATCAAATTTCTCCCCGTTATGGGCAAAAATATACAGTCATTTTTTTTAACTTGTCCGCTAATTTGACAATATAGGACACAAAGAGCTTCACAGGGCTGTCGTATGCATTCGTTTTAAATACGTTTGTCCGTTTTCCACATTTGTGACCCTCATCACACTCGAGCTCCATGCATTCATCACAGATAGTCTGACTTACGAGTAAATGTAGAACAACCTCTTTGGTTTCAGCGTTCGTGTCAGTTTCTATATCGTAGTACACGGTTATACAAGGGCTATTTGTAGGTTTAGCATCTTTCATATAACATACATACTTCACTCCATACGCCTTATATTTTTCATGACATGTAGAACAGTGAATTTCATCGCATTTATGTTTGAAATTCCCCCAATTATCCATCATGTGAAACATACCGCACTTACAAATCCTCATTTTCGTGCAAGTGCCACTTGATTTATGGAGCTCAAAGCATTTATTATTAAAAAATGTACGTCTACACATATTACTTTCCCTCTTCTCGATTTCAACTATTTGACTTTCACATTTGGGGCTTTTACACTGCTCACATACCATGTAGCAATCCTTACAATGTTTCACCATATCATCAGCAAACTCGAAACAACCCTTACACAAATCATGATGCCTTCCATATTTCCGACTTTTATCATAACTGGCGTAGAGATCACTTATGTTACGGATGGGGAGATACGATGTTCCTGACAATCATAAAATAAGTAGAGGCCTTGTACGATCTCTCACGCTGCTTTTAAAAACATACACAGTCCTACGACGATCATCCATTCCAAATACGACTATACGTGCATTCATTTCCTGCTCGGCCCTTCTCAGTTCTTCAGGACCCATATTACACTCAAACTCAAGCTTACAATCTGAAGCCAGTTTTCGCGCACCCTGCACAACCGTGGGCAACCAAATTTTTCGCGTCCAAGTATTTAGCACAGTGAAGATATGAACTAAAATTATTGCTATAAAATCACAACCACGAACTACATTTAAATGCTTTCTGTAAATAACCGGAGAATTGAAATTAAGAGTATAAGGTGTGGTACTATGACCCGCAACCCGGAATACTCTGTCAATATCTACCATGAAGTTGTCCGTAATGAAGGATATACCACTTTGAAAGGCTTGCATTATATACGCCCCAAGATATATTCTATATCTACAGCAGCCAAACGTCTGAACGGTATTACCACCCAAAATTCGTCCCCCTCATCTGACACGAACCTGAAGGATAACCTCCTCCGGACTTCACGTTCATCGCGGTTCTGAAGGGCAAACTCCACAATACGTTCAAATACGCGCCGCATTCCGTTGGTATACAAGCACCAAAAGACAACCCTGACCACGTACCGATTTCTAGTCAGGGCAGGGGTGGGGGTAGCGGTGCGCACCAACTCGAACGTTATATCATCCTCTACAGCAGGGGTTCCCAAATTGGTGTTCCGCGGAACACTTGTATACCGTGAGAAGTGTTCCGCGGAACACAATTTGGGAACCCCTGCTCTACAGTATGAGAAACTGATGTGGAGGAAGTACCCGTATCTGAAAAATGGGGCATATTTGAGGAAGGTACTATTGTAGTGGTTGTGTCGTAAGACGTTGAGAGTTGGGGCTTTATTAATAGGGATCTAACAACCGGAGCAATCCTGGCACGCTTTATACCTGACGTGGAGGGTTCTTCATCATGCTTTCGCTTTGAACTGTCGCATGATACAGGTGTCGCTGGTGAGGGTTCGTCGGCGGGGAAGGGTTCTGTAGCTGCACGGTCAACGGGTTCGTCTGTGATAACGATGATGGGATGCTGTACATCGTCGTCATTCACGTTTCTGTGGAAGAAGAAAACAAAATATGAGGAACAGCACTCAAAATTTGTGATATATTGTAAAGGACCCACTTAAGGGTGTGACGTGTTGGAGCTGGAATCTGTAGAAAAATTCAGGTTCACAAGCCCTTCCACATGTATTATATCTGGCCCTACAGGATGTGGAAAAACTATATTTATGCTTAAAATCATTAAAGATACTGTAAGGGGGAGATGTTCTCAAAATTTGTGCATAAAGTAATATGGTGCTAATCGACGTATCAGTCAGTGTTCAACGAGTACCAAGATGAAATTTTGTTCCACAAGGGTGTCTATGAGGTTAATTCGTTAAAAGGTAATGAGCATACAGTTATTGTAATTGACGATCTCATGTTGGAAATGGATAAAACGTTTGCCGAGACATTTACAGTGTTCTCCCACCATCTTAACATAAGCGTATTCTTCGTCAACCAGAATCTATTTTTCAAAAATAGATACATGCGCGATGTGTCGCTAAATACACAATATCTAGTCTTATTCGCACAACGTAGAGATGTGTCACAAATTTGGGTATTAGCCAATCAAATGTTCCCGAATCAGCGTAAGGAGTTTTTGGAGGTTTATAAAGAGCACAAACCAGCGTTATGGATATTTGCTTTGTGACCTTCACCCGCGAAACACGTTTAGCTTCTAAGAACGAATATATTCCCAAGCGAACCTGAAACGGTGTATATTCCAGAATGACAAATAGGCTGAAGAAATATCGTGAATTAATAAAAATCTATCAACGATTGCCCCGGGCACTGCAACAGATGTTTGTTAAAAATATCGACTCTGACTTTTTAAAATGCATCTGTGAAATCTGTCTTAATGTTATAAAATGTAATGTGCCAATGAAACCCCTCAGAAGGCTCGCTTACGTCGTTACAAGAACATAATACGAGCGCTCGCTCATAAAAGTCAAACTGTGGGTAAGAAAAAGCGAATTATTGTACAAAGAGGAGGATCATTCCTACCCATCTTATTTTCAGTTTTGGGTCCTTTACTGACTAGATTAATATAATGAAGAAGGTGGTTGTGATTCCACACGAGGTTTATGCTTCATTGCAAAGTTCAAAGATTCCATACACGGTTCTAGAACCCTGTTAAAGTAGGCTTAAAAGAATGGAAAGCGAGTTGCTAGCCCTATTAAACAGTGAAAAGTCACCTGATGAGAAAAGGATCTTGTACCAATAGGCTTTGCAGAAATTTCTTCATCAGTACGAAGATTATAAGTATCCGACAGAGCTCCCCGTGGTTATTAGGCTGAGCTTGGTGACACAGGACCTGGCCCAGATGTTATGGATGACCATCCAAAGAACAACTGAACACAACACATCGGACATGTGCTAAAAAACAGCCTCCCACATTCATTGAGGAATAAAGGCTTAAGTCTTTATAATCTATTGAGTGAGGACCCCATCATACAGTGGGCCGATACAGGCGAGGTCATTGTTGAAGAAACAAGGGTACAAGGATCCAATATCGTTGATATTGTTCATGATCTGGTGAGAAAGTGGGACAGACCCTCACCAGCAGGATGGAAGCATATTAAAGCAAGACTACAACAAATAAATGTCCCCAAAACATTGATAGGTAATCTGAATAGGTTAAAAGACCTGGATCAAGTCTCGCATGTGTCACAACTGAGTACGCCATCGCCCCCAGCAGCAGCGTCTCTGAAGAGGAGAAAGAAGAGAACAAACGGCCAACCTTATCCACGTGTCTCTAAAATACGCAAATGGCTAACATATTAAGTAAACGCTATTATGACATTTCTAACCCCTCCTATGGTGGCGTTAATAGACTGTACAGAGGTGTTTACGGTGAAGGAAAAAAGATGTTGAGCGGTTTTTGCGGGAACAGGATGCTTATACACTTCATAAACCGGTGAGAAAAAGGTTTAAAACGGCCAAGACAACCGCGGATTCGATTGACTCTATTTGGCAAGCGGATTTAACAGACATGCAAAGATATTCAGTGTATAATGACGGATACCGCTACATCCTATTCATAATAGATGTATTCTCT
This sequence comes from Bathynomus jamesi, assembly GCA_023014485.1. NCBI lineage: Eukaryota > Metazoa > Arthropoda > Malacostraca > Isopoda > Cirolanidae > Bathynomus > Bathynomus jamesi. The sequence goes on from JAJOZX010005603.1 coordinate 293,037, forward strand.
AGATATCTGTGGCTAATTCCCCTGAAAAATAAATCGCCTGAAACAGTTGCTAAAGCGACCAAAACGTTGATGTTAAAAGAAGAAAGGGTTCCTGGCTATTTTTGTACGGATATGGGGAAAGAATTTATAGGTCGCGCTTTTCAGAACATGCTGACAGAGTTTAATATCAGTTACTACACTAGCAGTTCTATACATAAGGCCTCTTTAGCTGAAAGAGTTCAACGTACCATAAAGGAGCGCATGCATCGCTATTTTACACATAAAAACACATACAGATATATAAACGTTCTCGGTCATTGGCTTCATCATCATACAACCGTTCACACCACCGTACGATTGGCACAACGCCTAACGAAGTTTTAGAAAGAGGTGCGCTGCCAGAGGTGAGAAGAGATGGAGCACCGCCACCACACTACACATTTCAAAATCAATAATTATGCAAGGCTACCACGTTCGGGAAATAAATTCGGGAAGGGATTTGAGAAAGGATGGACACGTGAGATTTTTAAAGTTCGTGCTATGAGACCTAAAGGTGAGATAATGATGTATCATATTACGTTGAAGATTTGAACGGGGAAAAAAATCGCTGGAGGCTTTTACCGCGAGGAGTTGCAGAAAGTGACATTTAATTTAGGGAAAAGTGTGTTTAAAATTGAAAACATTTTAGGCAGCAAAGATTCAGGAAAGAGAAAAATGTACCTGGTGAAATGGCTGGGTTACCCAGAAAGCTTCAACATCTATATAAAAGCTTCTGCAATAATGAAGCTTAATTAGTATGCAACATGGCGCCTAGACACTTCTATATCACACTCCCTTCCTCTTCTTCTCTCTCTGTACATCCTAACAACACCGTGGCCAACTTTGTGACAGAACTCCACGGACCCACTGAATTGGAACGTGATGAGGTGGGCTTATGTGAACTCCAGTTAGTCTCCAAATTTTTAACTCTTCAAAATGAGCAAATCATATTTCTGCTCCTTAGAAGAATCGATGAGTGCGAAAAATTAGGCATAACCTTAGACAATGCTATGCGTTCAGTCCTGTTCGGTGAGGAACGGTACTATAGCACAAATGTATCGCTAGAAATCGGCCATTATGATATAGCCATGGACATTGCAACGGGGTTAAACAAGAGTCTTAAAAAGTCGTACCTGACAAACGATTTACTTTTTGAAGTCGTAAACATAGAAACGCCTGCATGCACATTAGAAATATTAAATATAAAGAGCTGTTCACAATTGTGGCTGAGGGCCGATATAGCGCAGATCTCCAAAGAGATACCTTTCACGAGGCACAGCATTACTTGCCCAGCTTAATGCATCAATTGAAGATGGAGAAATTGGGTGAAAGCTCTCCATCCCCAGACATGTGCTATATTTACAGCAATATTGTAGAGCATCAATTTGTTGGGGACACCCAGGCGCGCCTGCTGCGCATTGCACACATCCCCAACCATAGAGGGAAAAGTTTGAGCATTACATATAAGAAGCTCCTTTATGTGAATGTTGCGACTAATCTATTAACCAACATCTCGATATATATAAGAACGATTGAGGGGAAAAAATTTCACATTCGTTGATGGGAGCTTAACAGTGAAACTACACTTTCGCCGTTTATAATGACTCGAAGCCATTCACAGTCTACCGAGGAGTGAGATACCAGCGTGGGAATGGACTTGGATCCATTTTTTCATTCATACTACGCACCACTGTCCCACTGTTGAAAAGGGGTGCGAGGTACCTAGGGCGGAAGGCGTTACGAACAGGTTTTAACTCGGCAGAAAACATAATGGGCGGAACTAAGCCTAAAGAAGCTCTAAAAAAACATTTAAAACGTACACGGGACGAAATCATCAAAGATGCAAAGAGAAAAATGCGTGGTGGCGGAAAGAAGAGATCTGCCAGGAAGAAGGGGTTACCATCACGTGGCGCTAAACGTAAGCGGAAATCAAAAAAGAAGTGCTCTAAACGTATGAAACATATGGCTGATCATTTTTTTAATTGATATAAGCTGAGGACACTTCTTTCACGAATCATAGGCTGAATAATACTTGTCGAGGAGGTGGCACTATTTCTGACTCGTTATGGCGCGTTTCATCCATCCGTGTAGTTCACAATGCTGTAAATCGGAACTGTCCCTCTTTGATATGCCCCCCACTCAGGTCTCTATTGAGCATAGCGACTTTATTACAATTAACCCATTAAACAAAATTAGTTCGCCGAGTGCCCCTATAGAATTCGTGATACCCAGCTCAGGCCCTTACTTTTTTGACCCGAGCTGCATGCACATGTACGCTAAACTGCGTATAGCCCATTCTGATGGAACGGACTGCGATGATAGTTACTCTGCTACCCTGAAACCAACTTTTTACACTCCATATTCAGCCAGTGTGAGGTGTATTTAAACCAGGTTAACATCTCGGCAGGAACGGGGTACTACCACCTACGAGCCTATCTGGAAAATGTCCTCAACTTTTCAAAAGAAGCGAAGGACACCTTTTTAACCGCCGAGGGATATTACCATACTAAAGATGAAAATGGTATAAAGGATAAATTTAAAAATTCTAAAAAAAAGATATACGAATGTTTTGGACGTCTTCATACAGATTTCACATTCCAGGAGAAACTGCTTATGAACGGGGTGGATATGAAGTTGAAGCTTACCCGCACGATTCCTGAGATCTGCATAAATCTGGGGTCTGATCAAGAAGAGGGCGCGAAACCCGTTGTGATTCACATCATGGAGACGTATTTGTGTATACGCCGAGTGAAATTAAGTTCGGCAAAACAAAGAGAAATTGAGAAAGACTTAATACACGCCACGGTAAAATACCCAATTAACAGGGTACAGATCAAGCTATACACGGTGCCCGCCGGGTTGGCCTTGAAGCAACTAGAAAACGTGGCCCTTGGAGTCCTACCTAAAAGGATATTAATTGGAATGCACGACCACGCCTCGACGAATGGAAAATATAAAAAGAGTGCCTTTAAATTCGAGAATTTCGACCTTAAAAATATTACTCTATACGTAAATGGCATCGCTTTGGGAGGGACCATGATTACGGACTACTCATCAGACGCTGGGTTGCCGCTCTGCGCGAGAGCATATAGTAGTCTGCCACATAATACAGGCGCCTGTGACGAACTTCGGTTTGGTGTAACGCAGAAAGGATTTGTCGAAGAATTTAACATTTATTCATTTGATATTACGCCTGACTTGTCTGCTGACGCAAATACGCATCTAAGTCCACAGCAGAGTGGGAATATCTAAGTCAGGTTGGAATTTGCGAAGCCTATAGACGCGCCTATTAATGTACTCTTGTACTTCGAATCACAGGCACTAATAGAAGTTGGTCGTTTCAGGAACGTGGTCACAGACTTTTCAAATGGATGCGAATAAACTCAGAGAGTAATGAAAAGTGACCGTTTCACACGCTCCAAATTTATCGGTGTGTTTGCGAAGAATAAATATTGAAGTAGCCAAGTACGAGAGATTGGTATTGCCTTATCGTTAACACCGACATTGTGGGGTGTGAGAGGATTCATTGGTTTGCAATCTATTTTAAAATTAGGGAAAGAATGTACTGTTTTGATTCACTCGACTCTCAGCCCTGGAATGATCCTGTTATAGTAAAATTAATCGAGGAGATTCATGTATCTGAGATTGTATGGAATCCATACCGTTTTCAAGGATATTATAGCGAAACGTGCGGCTTGTATTGCATTTCATATCTCCTGCACATGTCACGTGGGAAGGGATTTATATATTTTTAAAAGTTATTCGATTTGTGCGACACAGAGATGAATGATAAAAGTATATGCAGACAGATAAAAAAAGGTTCCCAATATGTTAGCACCCGCTGTATTGTGTAAAGGTGTATATCTATATTGTGTAAAGTTGTATATACATTATACATTTGTAACTGTAAAATGTAGCTATTAAGACTTATTTAACGGACACTGGTTCCGCTTTGTGCATGTTTTCTACCATTTAATAAATGAAAATACAATGTGTTTTGTTCTTAACCTCAAAAATACTTACATTAGTTCCTCGATGACCTGGCACTCGCTGGACCGGATGTGAGCCAATACCTCGACTTCTGTATTCAGGTCACGAGGTTGGCTGTGCGGAGAAACATTCATATCATTTATTCCCATTTCATCAAAAGTAGCTATAACACGATCAAGTTCCGCATCGGTCCAATAAGGTTAAATAAAGAGCTACAATAAGAGAAAATATCACGAATTTAAAAAATTATATTAAAAAGACAGATAATTCTTAAAAGTTTTGGTAATTTAAAAATCCTACTGCGGTGCTGAATTATCGAGAAAAATATTATTAAAGCTCCACCATATATATATATATATTATATATATATATGTCGAAATAATCACGATAGAAACAAACAATAACTAAAAACAGAATGGGACTAATTTTTACGTTGTAGAAAAATTCAGACTAAGG